>JANBPT010000317.1:0-44929 GCA_027575765.1 Tieghemiomyces parasiticus | reverse complement strand
CAAGGCCTCAGTCTTTTATCCTGATCCTTGTAGTCGACTCCATTTGGTATCATTGACCTTATGTAATAGAGTCGACCATCAGGAATCTTCAGGAGCGCAAATATCTATCTGGGCTCCACAAACAATGTAGTCAGTGTGGTGTAGTTGGTTATCACGTACGCCTCACACGCGTAAGGTCTCCGGTTCGATCCCGGACATTGACACTTTTTTTTGCTCAATGAGCACACTATTTCACCACTGTGTCTTCTCATTAACCAAGGAACACCATGAGGGGCATAGAGTACCTGCCAGCTATAGCCAGAAATGTACTTACTGTGACGCCCATACATGAGTCAGCGTAAAAAATGCACGATTATGTAGCCTCATGGAACCCCCATCACCAATGATTGCTAAACCTTCAATGCTATCACTGGAGATTCACACTTAGCCATGAAGCTGGCTGCTTAACATTGTCTATCAACTTAGGACTCTGTCCTCCTCCATGTTATCATCTACTTTCTGTCTTGCTTGACAGTGCATAGCACTTACTACCTATGGGTGACCATTCTACTCTTTACCAATAAACCCCCTCTGCCTGTCTTCTTGTCCAGTTGGTATTGGTCCCTATTTGTGGGTACCACATTCCTCTTTAGAGCTGTGGTAAATAGGAATCTGTGGGGTGATTGGTATGATTATTATGTATGGGAAGATAATGATAGGTTTACTGAGATGTTCTTTTGCCAGCTTATATAGCCAGTGGGGCTTAGCCATGAGTCTTGGATAGCATCATGCAAGTTGTGGAGGTGGATGGTGTTTGCCTTGGCTATATGTTGGAAGAAGGTAAACTGAAACGTAAGATGAATAGTGGTGGTCATGGTAAGGGTAGCTGGTAGTTAATGGCTAGGGTGTAAGGGAGAAGGAAAGTAAAGTGATTATTAAGGAGTGGTGAAGGGTTTGTTGAGGGTAGTGTTGTAGCTGGCTTGCCATTGTGATTCCATGGCAGTGGGGGCAGCAGAGGTCCATATTGTGGGATGCCTGGGTGACTGCCTTGGAGAGCTTCTTGTCTACCATATTTTATATATTAAAAGAAAGACTGTTACCAGAATAGTTGACTCCACTCCCAATATAAGAGCTGCTATTGATTCATCATTAGCAGAAGCTTAAGTGATATAACTAAAGATAATACTATGAAGGAAAATCGATAACTGTTATGGCAACAATACATTGTTATTGCTAGAGCTATTGAAAATCCAAACTGAATAGCCTTGATTTTTTATCCAATTGCTGGACTCTCAATTCTAGTGCACTAAAATGTTGTGATTATTAGTAGCTGACCACAACCAATCTTATCAGTGCCCTATAACCTGTAACCTGAAGCCTGCTCACCAGAGTACCTAGTAGAATTTGGTGAGTTCACCATTTTGTCTCTGATAGACTAACTCACAGATGAATAGTTTATCACCTTTTACTAATACCAAACATCAAACTAATGGCATGGACCTAGTATATCATGGGGTCTGACCAACCCCTTTGAATAGAGGACAACTTTTACTTGACTTTTAAATTATTTCCACTCCTGACCAATTTTCTAGTTTTTTTCCCTTCAGGTTCTATCATTTTTGAGGCTTTTTAGCCTAATGCACAACAAAAATGTGATTGGGTGTAAACAATTTCAGTAGGGGAAGGGATAATACAAGAAATAGAATAGTGAATACTTGTGTCCTTTATTGGTGGGTATAGATGGGTGTCCTTTTATAAGGATTGCAATGTTGTTAGAAAGAGAAAAATGAAGTGAGGGAAAAGAGAATGGCAAGGTTGTTATAAAATGTATAAAAAAGCAAAGTAAATCATAGAATAAAAAAGCAGCATCAGATCTGTGCTAATGATATATATATTATATGATAGAAATAGGAAATTTTATTAATCCTTGATAGACTGGTGGACCACAGGTATCCCATAGTAGTCACAAGCTAAAGTAGCAGGGGGGTTGGTAGGCAGGAGTAGAGATGCCCTCATTACATACTAAAATGTAATACTGGATTTAAGCAGAAGTACAAAATATGTGTCAAAGTTGGTAACTAGTTGAAGAGTTAAAATTAGGGCTTAAATGAAATGAGCTACATGGAGAATAATGTGTTTTTTATTCAGAGTAGAAAAAAGGTGGTCCGTTTTATAAGTAGACAAGGAGGTGACCTGATAAAATACAGGTGCCTCAAATTATTGTGAGGATTTCTAAGTTAAACTAGTTTTACTCAATAAAGCTGCCACCACTCTGTACCACTCAGCAAGCCCTTTCTATCCATCTATAAAAACAGGCCCTATAGTCATTAGGCTGGAGCCTGGCTAACTGCAATTGTCAGGTGTCCACGACCGCCTCCACTGTGCTGAACTCCTTGTTCCTCAGCTGCAGTTTGATATTCCTGAACAGCCAGAAGTTGCAGGGGACCAGGTGAGGACTGTTAGGAGGGGCTGGCGGAAGTTTGAGTTTAGAGTCAGAAATGTAGGTCTGGGTAGCTGCAGTGCAATGCAGTGGTGCATTATCATGGTGAAGCCGCAGGGGGTGATGGTCCAGACTTCCACATGCCTCCACCTAGGCCTGGACCATGGGCTTCAGCCCATACTCTACGTAGAGTTTGGCAGAGACCTTGACACCAGGGGGCTTGACACTCAGGTGCAATAGGCCACGCCTGGTGAAATAAATGGTCAGCATCACCTTGGGTGTAGTATGACCTTGGTGGGTCTCAGTTGGGACAGGGCCACCTTTAGGATACCACCTCCAGCAATTAGAGCCAGCAGGGGGATCATAAAGGTACACCCAAGTCTCATTGCCTGTGACAATGGAGTCCAGCAGGTAGTCACTGGCCCCGTCAAATTTCTCCTGGAACTTGGTGGCAAAACGCACCTACTTGTGGTGATGGTCATTAGTGAGGTTGTGGGGGATCCAGCAGTTGAAATAGCTGTGCAACCCTAGGTCCCTGCACAGGACATTGCATATGGTACTAGGGGAAGTGTGGCAGGCCCAGGCCAGCTTGGATGTCAAAACATTAAAAATATCATTTGCCTTCTGGCCCTCCAGATAGTAATTATCAATGAGGACCTGTACATCACACCTGGTTAACTTGGGTGGAGTGGGGGAGGGGGTTTGAGAAGCAGGCCTGATGGACGGTTAAAAAAGCAAGGTGTGAAGTCAAAAATGGTTCAATCCTGGAGTGGTTTATACCAATTGACTCAGCATCATTGATTCTCTTAGGTTTCATCTGAAACACTGCAATCTGAGACCTCCCACTCAAAAACCTCACAATAATTTGAGGCACCTGTAGGTCTCCCAAAGGTTGTGGAGGTGCTAGGTCAAAATAACAATATAACAAAGTATTGTTGGTGATACCAGTGGGTGAGGAATAAACAATATATATATCAAAAAAGGCAAAAGGACTTAATCAGGGCTGATGTAACAATGGGTATGCCACAAGGATAGTAAGTTACTGGTGGAGATTTAGGGACAGGCGGCAATGTAGGTGCCCTCATCACCAAATGTAAAGCGGACCAATGTCTGATGGCTGGTCCTGCTCTCTAAAGAACCCTTAGCAAAGCATAAGGAGTCCAGGAAGGAGTAGTTGGAGTGGAGGTACCCAAATCTGCAATGCTAAGTGAAACCAGTTAACTATTGACAGAGTTACCAAACTAATAAAATCTATAAATGTGTAACAACAAACAAGCTTAAGGGAATATTGATACTGAATTTACTAACGAGATAATGCCAACAGGTGGCACTATGAGACAAGAATACGGAAAAAAGCTACCAGACCTTGTGCTACATACTTGGGTCCGGCTTATATACTATAGCTAAACTGAATGATCTATGGTTATTGGTGGGGAACCTGACTAGGCCTCCATCTCTTCCAGACCTCTCCCAGAGGTTGGTCATTTCCTTTCCTTACTTTTCCTTTATTGGAGGTATAGGCGCGACCTATTACAATTCCTCAAAGGCAGAAGGCATGGTTGGCTTCACAATTATAAGATTTGTTGTGAACCGGTCCACACAACCACAACTATAAATCACAACTCTTTTATCAGTTGCCACCTATTCTAAAATCGGGTCTGTGTTAGGAATAAAACGGCTTTATCATTTACAACAGACCCATTGCCAAGTCTGTACCATTGTTAACAGAAAGTCAACCTGAGTCAATGCTACACAACCAATATTAACCACTTTGATTATTTTTCAACTATTGAAATTGCCTAAACTGGCGCCTAAAGAACAAACTCCAGTTCTATCTTGATTTCTGACCTAGTGCCATCTGTACTAAAAGTTAAACCTTAACACAGTCTGCGTGTGTTTGCCAGTTGAATTACTCATATAATTCTACTCAAGCATCTGCTTGTTTTCTGTCCCTTTATTTTTATAATGTTGTCACTTGATTATTCACTCTTTTAACTCTGTTGCGCGTACTGCTCACAATATATTGTTGTGCCTTGCTAATAAATGGAGTCAAGGTCGAGTTATAAAGGGTAATACAAGAGTATGGTTTTGCAGAAAAGTGATGTCAATTAATGACTAGGTGCAAAAAAAACAATATATATACTAAGAATAGACTACTGTTAGATGGTAAAGTCTACTGTCAATAGTGCTGTTGTCATGTTACCACCATTGGCAGTAGTTAGAGCAAAAAGAATACCTTTCCAGCAGCCACATCTGGTGGCTACTGGGGCTAATAAAAATATCCAAAATGCATGGGCTGGACTCAGGTACCCAGCTAATAACCTATTAGCCCTAGTGCACAACAATATTGTAGTGTATGTGTAAACAGTTTAGTGAGCAAGTAGAAAAAGTAAGGTAAAAAGTGAGATCCAAGAATTCATCCTCTTTTTCTAGTTCTGGGTGATGGCAACCTGGGGTTTTATGTCCACAAGGTCAGCAAGTTAAAATAAACTTAGTAGACAGTAAATTATAGGCTTGTGAGAATATGATGTAGAAACAAGGAAGGCAAAGAGTTAAGGCAGCGCGGAGTGCTGCAACCATCACAATATTGTGAAGTGTAGATAGGAAAAGCTTGTAAGGTATAGATCAAAAATAGAAAAGATGAATTTAATGATAGCTAGGTGCCTCAAGGCAAGGCAGGGAAAACACTCTCCAAACCATTAGGTACAATAGGTTTGGCCTTAAATACTAAAACTAGAATGGTACTGCACCATGGTGCCCTAAGGTTGCCCTGGCTGATGGGTACTGCTGGCAACCTGGTAGATGAAACATAATAAATCCAAAAGTATGAAACACATAAAATCGAAAAGTATGAAACCCCATCCATGGGAAATTCAGGATACTATTGGCGGAGGGTTTGGAGGATTGTCTTGTGCTTGCGGATTGGCCTTTCCCCTTCCCCCTAGTGGGTTGTTGACCTTCTACTGTGGTACAAAGGTTGCCGCCATATACAAGGGACCCTTTAGTTCTCTTCAGGAGACCAGATTATATCAGGGCTCCACAATATTGTGATGGCTGCAGCACTCCGCACTGCCTTAACTCTTTGCCTTCCTTGTTTCTACATCATATTCTCACAAGCCTATAATTTACTGTCTACTAAGTTTATTTTAACTTGCTGACCTTGTGGACATAAAACCCCAGGTTGCCATCACCCAGAACTAGAAAAAGAGGACGAATTCTTGGATCTCACTTTGTCTTGACTTGCCTACTAAAAGGTTGATTACCATTTATCACAATATTGTGGAGCTAAGCTTTATTTATATACCAAAGATGTAATGACAATAAAGCACCACTGAACTACGGAAGTTCAGGATACTGCTATAACAATAACATACAGTGACAATAACCTACATAAGGTTGATGGAGTAAATGATGGGCTACAAAAGTTGCCCAGTCAATGAATAGTCAAAAGATATTACGGAAATAGCTTTATCAAAAAGAACTCCCTTTGCCACAGTGAGCCACTGTGGCTTGACTATATATACTTGGGCAATAAATAAGTGGCAAGTTATAATCTACATGTGGCGTTTCTAAACTAATTCTACTGGTCTAACTATGACCCGCCCAGTTCTACCTAGGGCTTAACTATAAAACTAATCTTGCCGGGATGTTTTTCTTGGCTTCTAAATCTCATTAAGTGTAGAACCTACAGACGGCTCCACAATATTGTGGTGCTAGGCCCTGGGCGATGTTGTTCGGTTAGGCCATACGCGACGACGGTCTAGGTCTAACGGCAGGAGGGACGGTGTTGTTTACGATAACGATTAAAAGTAAATAGTATGGGATTGCACTTGTTGACGATAAGGGAAAAACTAACGCTTTAATAAAACAATTCGAAACTAGCAGATAGAAAAAATTAGCTGGCGAGACCTTGCCTAACTGCGCGGGCTCGCTTTTATACTGGTGAGCGGGGAAAAGGATCTACATCCCCCTGCATAAGGTGTGTAACCTTAAACCTTAATCCTAGCCTTCCCACAAAGGGCTGGGCTATCGTTTTTGCTTTCCCAATGTTGACGTGCCCGTCAGATACCTGCAAGAGCCAAAGCGTGCGTCGCCACCACAATATTAAGACCGAGAATAGCTCAGCTGGTAGAGCGGGAGACTGTAGTTTAGAAACGATATCTCTAGGTCCCTGGTTCAATTCCGGGTTCTCGGATTTTTTTTAATGCCCCGCATTGATGGATTTTTGGTATTCGGTTCGTCTACACTTCTACCGTATGGTCCTTCATTAGTGGTTGCAGAAAGTTTCCTACTATGAAATCGAGATAGATGACGACAGATATTCCCTTCAAGTGTCTATATATTGCTAGTGCGATGAAGTATATTAAATATATAACAGTTTCGAAACATAATGTGTAAACAGGTGTGTGCAAATTTAAAAAAGAAAAAACAGACAGACGTGTCGATTTGAACCATGGAGCTACCCTATACCCAAGGAATCAATCGACGATATCGCAAGGTCCGGTCCGGTGTGCACCTAAGGCAGCCAGAGAAGACCAAAGGAAAAGTGTACAAGCGAGAGAGGATGAGTGTTGTGGTAGAAGTAGGCTCAGGCCCTCCATTTTTAAGAACATTGCGGATGATGAACTAGAGCGTGAATTGCTGGCCAGTTGAATAAGCGTTGAACTCGTCTGCGGACCCGACGTTACCAGCTCGCAGAACGATGGGTAGGGCCGTTCCACGTAGGTGTTCGCCCAATTCTCGGTCGCCGATGGCCGGTGCGAGACACAATAGTACTTGGCGGTTCTTCAGCTCTGTATGTGGGCTGCACCGGTTACCAAACCAAACCGTCATCCCCGGCTGGAAGTTATCCCCGAAAATGGTGATAAGGGTGCGGGGAACATCGGCCCCATCTTCGCGCGCCTCTACAGCGGCCGCGGGGTCCGCCCCCAATTGGGAGAGCGTCGATGTGGCTTCACCGACGGCAACCTGATTGATGATCACCGGTGACGAAATGCCGTGAATCGGGTCAGAGGAACTGTCTTCGCCCATGCTTTGATGCGAAGAGTGGTGATGGTGATGTTGGTGCTGCTGCTGTTGGTACGTGACTGGGTGCTGGTGCTGAGGTGGCGGGAACCCCAGTCCATGATTGAGACCGCTGGGGTCCGTGGCGAGAATGGACGCCTGATGCTGTGCTTGCTGGTCGCCACCACCAATGGCGTGTAGGTCCGCAGAGAATCCCTGGTGCGGGTGGTGGTGGCCGTGGCTGGATACTTGATCATAGGGGTGGCCGTTGGCCGACGCAAAGCTGTTCGAGTCACCGCCAGCGGTAGCGCCTTTCGTACCGGGCTTCAGAGTGTACTGGGCAAACTCAGTACCCACGATGGTCCAGACAGCCGCATCGGTGGCATCCTCCACCCAGGCCGAGGCCAGGGCGCTCTGCTCGGCGTGGCCCGATCCGCGCGAAACGCTACCACGCTTCTGGCCTTTGCTGGGCTTCCCGCCCGTCGGCGTAGCGGGGGCCATCATGGGGTGTGGGCTAAACGGAGGCAACCCATAGGCCATGGCTGTGGCCGGGTCCATCATCGGATGGTGTGGATGGGACATGTGTGGGTGGTGTGGAGTGGTAGGAGACATGTCGCCGTCACCAACGCGAGGGGCAGCCCCGCCCACGGGTGAGCTGGGCTTCTTACCACCGTTACTGGCCTGGGTACCAACCACATCGCTGAGACAGGCTAGGTAATTACCCACATCGCCATTAGGGTATAGCGGGAGGGGTGGCAGCGGCTCGTTGGGCTTGAGTGTGGGGCGAATTTCGAAAGCCACCTTATGCAGCTGCGAGACCGGGTCGCCCGTCACCTCCCTTCCAGTGTCGTGCGGCGAATAGGCTCCGCCAGTAGCGATGCTACCCTTCTCAACCTTGCGAATGATCATGACGGGACTGACCATGCCAGTGGACAGGCATTGCAGAACCACGGTTTGGTTATAGTGGATGGGTATGAGAGTCTGGCCGCGCGGGTCGCGGGCCACATCCGGGTGGTTAAAATCGGCACGCGATGGGGGGCCGCTGACCGCGATTGCCGGGGTGGGCGGGTATCCGGGCTGGACAGGGTGCGTGGGATAGTTATCGTGGTCCCCGACGACTTTTAGCGGGTCGACCACCCAGATGATGAATGGGTCCCAGTTGTTAGTCCGGGCCACGAAGCACGTGTTCTCGCCAGGCGGGGCAGCGCTGGCGGGTTGGCTCCAGTCCGGAGGCGGCCCTCCCGCAGCGATTGAGTTGGACGCCCCGAGATACTTGGTGGACACAGTCTGCGAGCGCAGGCGATTGAAGAGCGAGATGGTAGATCCGTGGTGGATGCACAGTTCAAAGTTCTTGATACTCTGGCGCTTCTTGGACGGCTTGGAAATCACCTTAATGGACCGGGAAGGGAAGGACCCCAGGGTCTCGCCCTGCGGAGTCTGCACGTGCACGCTGACCTCTACCGTCTTGCGTTTGTCGTCGGCCTCGTTGATGTACAGGTTTTTAAATACGTTGCGCCCGGTGATCGTGGTGTCAGCGTTGGGATCGGTCGGGTTCGGTTTCAGGCCAGCCCCGACCCACTCCACCGCGACGGTCTGCGGGCTGGGGTTCTCGTTGGGGATACTGACGGTGAGGCGCGGGGCGGTAGCGGCCAGTAGCTCCTTAGTGCTGCAGTTCACGCCTGGCGGAAGACTGGGTAGGGACCAGTTCTTGCCCAATAGCAGCACCGTGGGTGGTGGGCACAGGAACCGTTTCTCACTACCATACGACTTTTGGGCCACTTTGGGCGTCATGATGAGAATGCGCTTCTCGTCATCGTCCGGGTGGAACCCTGCGGTTATTCCACCACCCAGGGCACCCAGGGGTAAGTGGTGCAGTTCAGTGGCAGCGGCCAAGGGGTGCGCGTGGAAGGCCGGATGATGTGAGTGGGCCGGGTTATGTGGTGGGTAGGACGCCATACCGTTCATCATGGCCATGAGGTTATTGGTCATGCCACCGTCGCCCAGTGGTGTGTGTGGGGACAACGGCGCGGGCGGGAACGCTGTCAGGCTGTTCATGCGGCTACGCAGCGGGGCCTGGAGTCCGCCGAAGGCCATGCCCATGGACATGCCGCCGTGAGAGCCCAGGGAGAGGGCGGCAGGGTCCATGGTACCGTCCATCGCGGCGCCGAAGCCAGCGTTGGGATGAGCCGGGCTGTGGAGGGCCTCCATATGGGAGAAGCCCAGATCAGAGCTGTGCACCAGGCCGTTAGACTCGACGGCGGGTGACGAGAAGTTGAAGATCATGGGCGACTCCTGACCAGTCGGGGTGTGCAAGGCCTCCATGAAGCTGGGCGAGAACATGGCGGGTGTGATGGGACCTGGCGACTGATTACTAAAATCCTGGGCCGAGTGCGGGCCGGCAGCCAGAGCCTTATCAAAGGCCAGGCTGAGCGAGCGAGGCTTCTTGGCGGCCAGCCGGGTGCCGCGGTTCGCTGGCCGGTGGCTGAGGACGCGCCCCACACGCGGGGGCAGGGGCCGTGGCGCGTCGCTGCCTGGGGCGAAGCTGAGCGCACCGTGACTACCCACGCCGGCCATCCCAGCGGCCTCGAAGGTGGCGGCCGAGGCCGACACCGGGGTTGGGCGGTCCTGGCTGTCCGCGGACGACGTGGTGGAGCCCTGGGAAATGGGAGGGTAGTTTTGAGCGGCGTCCTGCAAGGTCGCTTCTGAGTGACTTGACGAGCTGAGATCGGGATGGGGCAGTGGGTGGTGGCCAGTGTGTTGGAACTGGAAGGAGGCGGCTTGGGCATGGTGTAGCAGGAACGTGTTGCTGTGGTTGGGCCAGGCGTAGAGGTCGGCGGCAGAGTGGGTAGCGAGGTGCTCGGGGGACGAGTGTTGCAGTTGGGTCCCGGCTGATTCGGGCCAGGCGTTCAAGGTAACCGGTGTCTCGGGAGTACCCGTGGCAGTTAGGCCTTGGGGGTCACTGGGCACAGTATCCAGCGTGGGGAGGGTCATGCGCCGCTTCTTCACCTGCATAGGCGAAGTGCCGGAAGTGGTGGCCAGTGAGTTTGTATCGAGCGCAATGGCCGACATCTCACCACCGTAGTCGGCTTCGAGGTGACCCATACGGTAAGGAAAGAAGTTGGTGGGAGGCCTCGGTGAGAACGGAGGGAAAAGAGCGGAGGAAGGGGGGTGGGGGTGAGAGGGTGCTGCCTTCCAAAAACGGATGACAGATTGTCAGACAGTCGGCGTCAAACACACAGAAGGTAGCAGTAGGTGGGGGGTATGGAGAAAAAAAGTTTGGGCGAATGTAGTGAGGGGGGGAAGGGGGTGGGGAAGAGTGGGACGGGGCGGATGGTGCAGCAGGGGACGACGGCCGAGCGTGCTTTATGTTTCTTGCCAAGCAAAATGCAGCAAGCGAGTCTGAGGATGCGCTCAGTAAGCAGGGCGAGAAGGGGCGGCACGGTTACTCGGGCCAATGGTAGATGGGGAACGAAGTGGTAACCCGGGTGGCTAAACGGTTGAGGCGAGTAGGATTAAAAGTACAGGACCAAGGACACCTAGCGAATACCAATTGAAAATGTGGCAAGGAGTATTAGAGGCAAGGAGGTCCACGTTAAGGGGAAGATAAAACGTAAAACACGACAAGACGGAGATGAGCTCCGGAGTACGTTCACCGAGGTTCAAGCCGGGGAAATAGGGTTACAAGGTTAACGTGCCGAGAGGCGAAAAGGTGGGAGGGGGAACACTCGGGCGGCTCACAAAAATGTCCCTTGGCGGCCAAGTGGGTGGGGAGGGGGAGCAGGTGAAGTCTCGACAGGGGTTTGACGGGCAGAGCGAGCCCGAAGCAAGGGAGTCGGGAGCGGTGGTTGATAAAGTCGAGTCCACAAAGACCGGGTGCCGACTCGGAGGGAGGAGGTGGATGGAATAGGGAGGGAGGTGGCGAAGTGAGGTCACGATGGACGAGCGACAGGACAGATGAGCGAGACGAGAGGGACCTTCGGGTAGCGAATAGTTTTGACGATCCCGCGAGATGTCGCGATGACCGGTTGGGCGGCGAGTGGGTGTGGACGGAGGGGGGCTTGGTAGACAGTATATGTGGGAGGGGGACGGGGAGATACTAGAAAAATGTGTGCAACACCTCAGAGCTGTCGGCCATTACGGTGCATATACGGAGGTGGGCGGTGATGAGGGGAGTGTTTGGCGGTGGGGGGGGGAGGGTCGGTGCGTCAAGGATACAAGTGTCCGAATAGCAAGATTAATGTATCGCGGCAGGGTAGGGCGCTGGGCTAAAACGGGAGGGGGGGCAGTGAAGCATATGTAAGGTAATAAATACAAGGCGGTGCGAGGGGAGGGGTAGACAGAGGAGGGTGACGACCACTTTAGGCAGGGTATGTCACTGGCGTGCGGTGGATAACTGCCACGGGTGCTAGGTGGGAACAGGAAGAGGTTGGGGGGGGGTGAGTACAGTCCTGAATAATAGTATATGTGGCAGACCAAGGTAGAAACGACGCTTCTCCACGGGCACGCGGATATGGCGAGACGATGACCCGACAATAGACAAAGGGTAGGTAGGAGTAATAGGCACCAAATAGCGGTGGAGGAGTAGCAATGGATGCAGAAGAGACCGGATTATATGGGCTTGGGTAAGGGGTGGGGGCAAGTAAGAAAAAACAGAAAGGGGGAGGGACGGGGCCTGCGCGGCAGAAAAGAGCAGCCGGGCTAGGCTATATATAGCGTGGGCCTCAACAGAAGCACGCCTACACCACCAAAGACGCCCTGGATACTGAAAGCAAGTGGAGTTGGGATAGGAGGGGGGAGGCGGAGGCGGAGGAAAGTGGGGGCGAGAGGGGCCTAACGGGGAGTGGGCATACACAAAGCTGGTAACCGGGCGGTAACCGAGCGCGCGTGTGTGTAAGGTTCAGGCGATTCTAATGTGCGGCCCCCAGAGAATAACCGCTTCGGCTCGCAGAGAAAGAAATAAATGAATATGGCGATACGCAGGGAATATGGGCCGGCGGAGGAGGCGAGTAGTGGGGCAGGGTGCCAGCTTTGGGATGGGGCAAATCGACAGCCGCGATGGGTTAGGAATCCCTCCTCCTCGCTACTGCCAGTCGGATTGGCACGCATACGAAGGGCAGGTGCATACCAACCGGGATTGAAAACGGGGCTCTGTAGCGCCATAGTGACAAGCCAAGTCAGGACATAGGGTAAGTAAGGCCCAAACACACTCACCCCTAATTAAAATGGGAAGCAGTAAAGGGGGTGGCCAGAATTCGGGGGTATGTGTAAGGGGGCAATTATGGGGTGAGGTCCGGGCCTCCATTTGTTAGTACGCGTGACGAGGCTAGCAGTTTAATATACAGCACATATTAAATCTACCATAAGAGCAAAATTCGGTCCTGCTGCCCCAAACAGTAGAAGAGGGTGATGGGATTGGTCTAAAAATCGAGGGTGGTTGGTCAAAAGGCCAGCGGCCCACGGGACGGGCCACTTATTGGCCACCTCAGCTATACAGATGAGGCGACCAGCGCGGGGAGAAATATTCCACCGCCTTGGGTATAGTGGACGAAGTGGGTGTGGGCTGAATTGAAGGGAGGGGAGAGGCGGGAGATTGGTTGGAGTGAACTATAAAAGTTTTTACGAAAGGCTGCTACTGTTATGCAACAGCCCCTCTGCGCACCTGGAGTTGGGACAGCCGGTCAGCAAGTTGTAGCCACGGGAGTGGCATGGCGTTCTTGAGACGGCATAGGTCGGTCAATAATCAAGCTAGAGCGATAAACTGCGTAAGATAAGCTGGCCATTCGGTGGTCGGCAGGTTAGGGGGGGGGGGTATGCAGCACCACCTAAAGTGACACAGTGGCGAACGCTGTGACACCGCTAGTCATCAAGAATAGAGTAAACGAAGGCGCAACAACCGGGTCGCAGACACCTTCGGGTAGGGCCATGACGTGGTCGCTATTGGTCGTCGGCTGAGGATAATCTAGGCGGCCATGGCACCCGTCATCGGGGACTCATACTAAGCCGAATCAAGAACGGGCGAAGGGGCGTTCCCGGACACACTCCGACGAATAAGTAAGGTTGCCGCTGAGGACCCCAAGAGTGAGAATCGCGTAACCTGGTGGACAGTTTACTAGGCTAGTACCGCTTCCTCCGAAACAAATGGCGGTGGATATTACCCACCGCGACCGCTTAAGCCTGTGCGCCCGGGGGATGTAGAGTAATAGTCGGAGTCGGGAATCTGCAGCTCGATACACCCACGCTCTGATCCGTGCGTAGCCACCATGGCTACATCTCAAGATAAGAAAATGGGTCGATGGGCAAGATTGTGTATATCTCGGGTTTGGCGTGGGAGTCGTAGCCCCTTAGTGGCCCACGCATTGGGGAAGCCACCCGTACTAAAACTTTGGGGGATTAAACATACTATCCAAGGTCCCCAGGGTCAAACGGGAAATTATTGCAATGTTTGTAAATGGAAGAGGGGGGAAGGTAGGGGCAAGAGCTTACCTTGGCGGTGATGGGGGGACGCTACCAGGATCAAGTATCTGTCACACCCGGTCACTTGTGATTCAGTCTGATCATCGGCCCCAGCCAATAAAGAAATTGCAGGTATACAAAGCATAAATGATATGCTAGAAGTTAGAGAGCTGTTGGCGCGGCGTCCCATGTGGCTTAGGGGGCTGATTAGGTGCCCAAATGCTAATAAAAGGCGACGGCCGTTGGCTGCTAGATAGAAAGAATAGGGCGCGGGTTACACAGGGCGGGGGGGGGGAAGAGTAGGGGGTGTCAGTGGACGATGAAGTAGTAGCGATCACCTACCTTCTGCGGCATAGTTAGTCCTAGTATTCATTCAACCATCCGATTCGGCTGGACCGTCCTCGCCCGAAAGGCCCGTAGCTCGAAAGAGCTTGAGATAAGAGGGGAATGATGGGGCTAGTTAGCCATTTAGAGTTAGCCTCTCGCTGGCTTAAGTCACAGTATGTTGAGAGGTCTGGATACCTCAACAATAGGCTCTGTAAGCAGACGGGTTTGACCGGAGTACATACAGTCCCAAACGCGAAGTTCAGGTTAGCAAAGGCTTGAAGAGGACCATGTCACATGCACTTTTACATCCATGAGGCTTTGGTACTACTAGCTGCCCGTGAAGTCTCTGGACCCTAAGTTCTACGGTATACGCATCGATCACCTTTGGATTACTTGCCATCGCGGCCGCTGGCCCCATTTCGAGCCACAAATATAAAAGGCCACCTACCTACTCCTTAGTATAGCGTCGGTCTGCAGCGGAAAGTGCGCAGGGTAACGGCAAAAATGGGTAGGAAAGTGGGGTGGGGGATGTGGCCAAAGGAACGGACCCGTATTCCGTGGCGTATTTGTAAGTAGGCATTGGCAGCTGGCCAGGGGCAATAGAAGAAGGGGTGACTGGGTTCTGCGGAGTTTACTAGGAGGGTCAGTATACCCCCGACTGCCCCGCCCGCCTGCATGACGCAAATCGATTGCATTGAGTAGGTCCCTATCGAGGTCCTATGGCCGAGCGAGCGTAGGCTCCATGGGGTATGGACGCGGTGTGTCTGTAGGTGGGGGAAGGTTTAAGCGACTCTCTGGCAAAGGACCCTTTTCCACTCATTAAACCAGGGTCTCCCAATCATCCAAGCTAGCACCCCCCCCCATAATTCTACTGCGCAGGGCACAAGAAGGTGCATGTACTACAATTGTAGTGTATGCGTGGGTAAAGATGCCGCGCTGAAGGCAGCGAAGGAAGGAAAATCGGGGTAGGGGCGGAGGCGGGGAGTGGGGTTGGGCTGACAAGAACATCGCGAATTGGACGAGCTTGATACCTATATGGGTCGATGTCGCCCCTATTCTGGGAATTGTTGACATAGTCGGATAGGCGATCCCCGAGTCACTGTGGAAATGCGACTGTGCGTGTGTACGGAAAACACGACCGGTTCAGTAGGCCAGCTCCAGCCCATAACCTCACCTTGCTAACCACGTTGGTGCGTAGAACACCTGGTGGCTATCAGTCGTCTTCAGAAGGAAGCGGGGTTACTTTGGACCGCCCTGGCTGCCCGGATGGCCGCGATGTGTCCAGTGGTCGCAGCTAACGCGGGTGCGGGGCTTTGGCTTTCGCAAGTAATGCCACCACCCGCCTTCCTGTTTGGCGACAGCCCGTCTGGGCTGGCCCTGGCTGGCAGGGTGGCCTTATCTAACTACTATCGCTGACTGGTTCAGCATCGCTAAGAGCTGAGACCAATAGCCGTAGACCCTAGCGCGCAAAGCACGCCATGTTCTAGCAGAAACGGATGCCGGCAGCAATACAAACGGTAGGCATGACGGGATCAGATGAGTGCCCGCCGATTCCTCCACCATACGGGCCCATGTAGTGGATACCAGGTCGATGACAGGGGCGACCGGCTAAGCCAGGTTCCTGCCGGCTGCTAAGTGGCAAGCATCCCATGAGTCATGTGTGCCGGGCAGGTCTGGCACCATAGGAGGCTGGGCGGTGATAAAATATTACAAAGCCATGGACCAATGGGCCTGATTCAGGTAAGGACCGAAGAGGCGCGGGTTGAGGGGTGGGCGATAGCCGAGCACACTGTGCGGTGGTCTCGAGTAAGTAGCCGGCGCACAAGTGCGACGATTGGCCAAAGCTCCAGCGCGTGCTGACTGGAACGGAGCAGATAGTCTACACCCAGAGTTTGCGTTGAAAGGGGGAGGGCATGTCTCTACGCGCGCCTGGGCCGGGGGGCAGAAGTCTAATTAAAGCAGCGCAAGGGGGAAGGGGCACAAATTTCCGAATTACGACAGTAGTTGTGCAGGGCGGAAATTAGTGGGTGTGTAATAGAGCTCACGTAAAGGGAGAGCGAGAAATCGGCGGGGCCAGAAAACCGAAAGCGGGCGAAGGCGGAGGCGGGGAAGGGATCCGTAGCACTGCAAGGCCGGTGACTGGTCCGCCGGGCTAGCCGAGACACTATGCCGATCCCTATAGGCCTGGAAGTAGCGGACTCCGTTGCGGGCTTTGACACCGGCCATTGGACAACCAGCCTCCTTGGGAGCCAACCACAGCGACGATAGTAGAAGCGGGGGCAACGCCAGTAGCAGCGCATAGACGTCGCCCTCAGCTTCTTTTCCCGAGTCCCCTAACCCGCCCTCCGTTGCCACCAATCACATCACGGCTTGGCCCTTCGCTCTCCCCGCTTTCATCTCGCATATAGGCCTTTCCATCCCTCACATGATCGTACAGGCGAAGGGGGAAGGTCCCTCGATAGCATGACTACCGCTACACACATCAGCCCGGCGGTCCCAAGATCAGCGGCCCTTCTCTCCTCCCCGCTCGTTACGGACCTCGCTCCCTCCCCCTCCCCATCGATTGGCCTACACAGGTCACCCACTGTACCAGCCCCCTGGTGCTTTTGCTCTGAAGCCCTCCCCAACCTCCATCCCCTACCCCAGTCGAACTCGGGGCACCCCTGATCATGCTTTAATTCGCTAGGTGCCAAACCCCCCAAATGTCTACAATGCGATACACCCGCCAGCCGCCTATGGGCAAGTGTCAGTTTGGAAGCCCCCCTGGTCGTACGGGTATTTTTAATGTCTATTTTCTCATCGCTCCGTTCCATGGTTTCGGTGAAGCCTAATCAATAGCGGAATGGGTCTACCACACACCCACCCACACGCACACACGCACATGGCCGGGAAATACACGAAGGACGACAGGTTTGCGGTGTCACGTGGAGAGGAGCAGGGTGTATGATATATCTGGCCAGTAGCAGTGACCCAGCCGCGCGGTCCACTTCTCATGGCAAACATAAACCCCAGACACACACACACAGTGGCAGCCGGTGTGTTCTCACCTTCATTATGACCCCACCCTCCCGTCCACACACCTGCGTCAGTCCCTCCCAGTAGGTCGGGCTTGTGGACATTGGTAGCCAATGTCGTCTGCACAACAACCACGGCGCAAGCACTTTCCTGTGTGTCGACGTATAATGCAGGTGGGTAGGCAGGAGAGCAGCTGAAGGTTTCCATAGTGACATGCTTATCCGCCCAAGGGACGTTGGCCTCCGACTGCCAACCAAGGTGATGAGTGAGAGGGCGGGTGAATCTCAAGGCCAGTGCACCCAAGGCAATCATACTACTAATATTATATCACCCTTAGGCGATGTGCCAGGTATATCAATAATCTCCCTGGCTACTCAGCTAGTTGCCGGTGAAGCTATAGAGTGGGTCTATTTGCTTCGTCGACTTGCTGTCCTTGGAGGTCTGTCGACACCATCGGCACCTGTGCCCATCAAATCACCCCGCACTTTACCTGTAAAGGCGGATATGGTGGTGCAGCACTTTCGAGCGCTGCGTGTATGATTAGATTACAGGCCTATCGGTCACTCACCGCGCCCCTCTGCTGAGTTGGGTGTCGTGGGCCGATGGTGGATAGATGTAACCAAGGATTCCCCTTTTCCTCTCAGTCCAAGCACCTGCCGCATCCCTGTAACCATCGCATCAACCAGATTAGCGGGGAAGAAGTGAGTCGAGGTCTAAGGTGGGGTAGACTAAGGGGGTGGAGAAATGGGGAACAAAAAAAAAAGAGAGAGGTAGTAGGATGGGGAGGGGGTGGATAACGATAGAGCGCGGGTGTCTGCCCTCTCAAATTCAATACATGGTTGCCACATTCTCCCTTAAATCAACCCCTCCTCCCCCACACCCCCCGTTGTCTCGGTCGACCGGTCATAGGCTGTACTACCTAGACCCTGGCCCATCAACACCCCTGGTCATAGCCCGTTTTGGCAACGCGGCGGATCATGTCGAGCCCCCCCCCCCTCGACTCCGCATGTGGGTTTATTTTGACGGATACTCCGCCCATTTCATGATGGTCTCCTTCAATACCATATTATACCCCAGGTTGCAAGTAACGGGCGGGGAACTAATGATAGTGGTGGCAGGCGATCATGCGCCACCACCCGACCGCCTCCTAATTGTCACCATCGACCGGCCCATGTACGAATCTACCTTCGTGAAGGAGCGACCTCTTGAAGGCCTTGGTATTCATTAGTCTGGACCGGACAGGCCGCATCTGCCTTCAGGAAATATAGGTGCATTAAATGAAAACAAAAAGAAAGCTAAGCGGGTTAGGGGTGCGAACATGTGGGTGCATCAATTTCCTGGCTTTTTAATACCGTTGCAGTGGTATTCAATTCCTCGGCCGCATTTCTACTCTTGGATTGGACGCCACGGTCGGGTATTCAGTACCCACACTGTCGCCACACCGGAATGACACGTCACAAGCCTACTGGCACTTGCTTTTGCCAGGTTAACCGAAATCCTGTCACTATCACCGCTTGGCATGTCTCTCGTCGACCTTACTTATCGTTGCGGGAAAAAAAAGAAAGGATACGAAGGCTCGTCAGCGCTTCCCAAACAGGCGGCAGACTATAAAGCCCGGTCGCAATGGTGGGCCAAACGATGCTGCTACCCCTAAAACCTAGCGGCTAAAAGTGAAAGCTGGAAGTGAAGGGAGGACGATGGGGCGAATCACAGACAGTGGACCGAGAAGCGGTTACCGGATTAGGGTACATCGATTCCATTTTCCTCCTTTGTTCTCCTCCGCTTCACTTTTCCCTTTCATTACTACCACCGTTTCCTGACTAGCTTACTGGACATTATTCGCCCGACCGGTTGGTTGGTTGGTTGGGGGGAGGTCATGTTTAATGGCTGCCATCTTCTATCGGGTATAGGATGCAGCTTTGCCTGACAGCGGCGGCGATTGGAGGTATGCTGCGAACCGCGGCTATGTAGCAGCTGTCCCCCGCTGTCTTACTTCATATAGTCGTAATGCCTTGTCATAAAAGGTCTTATACGGCTTACAGTAGCCTATGAACTCACATGCTTATGAGTCGCGGACAAGCAGTCAACTCGGTTCAATTTATGATTGGACCGAGGCTAGCGCATGTTCTTATCCCTCCTCATCCCATGACCTTGAAAGGTCTATCCCCACCGCTTGTTGACAAACATTAGGTGCAGGGAGTAGTGAGAAAGAGGAGGAGAAATACTGGTGAAGCAGTGAGGTCGCAGCTGTCTGGTTAAACATTTAGAGTACCTTCAGTGGAGCTCACTCCCGTGTTGGTTGTGAGGCTCAGAGGGCTGAAGATGGTAATCACATACCGCAGTGTCTGACAACCTGGCCACTCGTTGCACCGACGCGCTGATGGTCGACAGAAACTCGGAAGAAATGCATGCTTGACCATATCTTTAATTATCCCCCCCAATGGTCTCACAAGCGCCGGCTTTGACTAAATCAGGAACTATTTCGACCTGCCTGATTTTGGTAGTCAGCCCACCACGTCGATTTAAGCAGCGGGAATTAGGCTGGCAAAGTGCACTGCCCTAACCCGCCGGACTAATGGGAGGGGGGGCTGCAGGGAGTGGGTGGGGTAGCCAAAAAAATATATATGAAGGTCCCTTCTCCACAGTGGTTGTGACGTGGTCCCCAGGCTATTCCTTTACCTACGAATTTGAACGCGTCGAGACTTTACTATATAAGAATAGATATAAGCTGCTTGGCCTAGCACTCATGATTATCCACCACTAAAAATCGGTCTATCGTGGCGGCGGAGCCGTAGCAACCAAGGTGGGATTTGAAAGGTGGACCGGAGGGGAGGCTTGGTCAGGCGAGGAAGTGCAGGCGAGTCTATGCAAACCTTTCTGTAAGGTGCCCAGGGGGGGGCGCGCGCCCTATTTTTACGATCACCCTGCCCCCCTCCACCCAACTAACTTGTACCCGCATTGGTCTCCTAGAGGTTCACTTCCTGCTTGTGGAATTAATGAGGTCTGATGCCGAGCGACATCATCGTCTAGAACGTCCAAAGACCCTGTACTATTTATCAGTTCAGTAGGCTACCGATGGAATGCAAGCGACTGAGGATCCAAATACCACCACACACACACACGTGTTTCCTATTTAAACGTGCGGATACGCATGATTAATCAGACCTGTCATACTGACAGGAGGCGAGGGACGCGGGTCTTATGACCGACAATGTCCTGCCACATCCAGGGTGCTTTAATCAGGACCCGTCGTATGCGCGAAAATGAAAGCGTGATCAACGCAATGTCCGCTAAATGAATGCCTGTAGACGAAGCTGAATGGGTGCTGGGAGGGGGGTGTGTGGAAAGGAGTGCCGAGAAGACCAAGACGGAGGCTGTAATAAAAGGCTTATTACAGTCACTATCTGTACCAGTATGCACGCCGGGAGGGTGAGGGGTGAGGGACAGGATGTCAGCATGTCCCATCAAGCAAGACAACGTTCGGCCGCTGGCTGGCCTTCCTTCTAAGTCAGCCCTTATCCTCTGGCTAGCTAGAAATGCCGATCTACTATGTGGCTGGTTATCAATTTGCGGCAGTAAAGGGAGGAAGGGGCGCGATAACATCGGGGTCGAATGGTGACGAAAGTAGGTGGTAATAATGGCGTCTAGACTGGCGATGAAGCGCGGGTTGCTGGCCAGGCGCTGGCCCCTTGTGCCTTTTTTTTCCTCGCTTTCTCTACATTATATATATGTGTGTGTATATACTATTTTAACATCTTTGATGGGTTTGGTGGCGGTGGCGAAGGTAGCTTTGAACCTACACTAGTCAGACAGGGGCTCATAGGTATGCTCATGAAGTTTAGGATCCACTTGACCTGGATTTACCACGCCAAATGACTTCAGCCTTTAAGGGCAAACGATGGACCCTGTATTTCCAGAACTACCACTGTGTCTCATTGGTATCCCATAGCGTCTGGGCTGTACGCTCAAACTAGACTCCACCCCTATTTGACTAAACTAGCCACCAAGCCCCGTGGAGACCAACCCTACACTTACTCCCCTAGTAGGGACTGTAAATCCTTAGGATGGTAAGCCCCTCTATTACCCTACCTCGTCCATCTAGCCTATCTCTGGAATAGATACCGTTTTCGGTTCTAAGCAGTCGCGAAAACATGGTCCGTCATTTTTTTAACAGCCTCACACCATTATTGTCCTTTTCTTTTAAAAAGAATGTATTCAACACTAGCCCTCCACCCCGCTTTATCGGCATTATGCTGCCAATAACTCCAAATAGGGTAAGATCAGACCAACCTGCATCACCGGCGGGTTCCTTTTTCCTAATCCACCACCTTTGCCGACCCTCCAACCTTTAACTTCTCCCCCCCTTTCAGTGCTGGGAAATCTAGCAAGGGGCCACACTTCCCAGCCCGAAATTGGCTGCCAGTGGTAGACCCTTCTGTCCCGGTTGATCTCTATTACCGTTTACTGTTTTTTGATCAAAAGGAGACAAAAAACCTGCGGCCATTGGGTTAGAAGTCAAATTAATTGAAATGCCGCCAGTCAAAGCCGAGTTGAAGATGCAAAATCCACGGTGTCTTCTCGAGTTCTTTTCGGTGTTACACACCTTATGGGCGTATACAAAGTCATGTTTGTGCCACAGCACGCCTTTCTCTATTGAGTCTGATGATTCCCTCGCCTATTGACTAGTAGGCCTGAGCCTGAAAAAAAGGGGACGAGGTGAGGTAAAAGTTCGAGGGGCGGAGAAGGAGGATAGTTGGGTTAGAATTGGTGTTCACTTATATGTGTGGGTGCGCGAGCGTTCTTTACTGCTATTTTCGGTCATTTCTACCGACTAGCGTTAAGCATACCGAGTGACACAGTGCCATTTCTCGTCTCTATGAAACGTCTACATCATTTTTGTAGATTCGACACCTAAGCGGTACGCTACTCCGGTTCGCTATGGAGGATCTACTGCTCTCGGCTATTTTGGTTGCGCTGGAGGCTGGCGTGGATCCGAGTTTGTCCATTCGGCATTGGCCAGTCAAGACGTTGGCACAGATTCTTAATTATACACGGCACCTTTCCTCCTTCACCACCTGGAACCAGCATCGTATATCGACTAACATATCTAATCGCCGCAGGTTGTACCCATCGTTTATTACAAACCGACATAATAACAATGGTCTTATTGTGCTGTTTTTTTGGTGTTTTTGGGGGAGTAAATTCGGGCTACCACACCTGCAGAACTTTCAATCGGACAGAAAGGTCCCGTGGTTGCCAGGTAGCGCGTATACGATCGTTCAATCTAAACTTCATCGTGTTGGCTACCGGCGGACGACTCGATATCTGTTTCGTCGCCGACTCGTTTCCGGCACAGATCCACCTCCCGCACCCAATCGGACCGCAGCACAAAGTAAAGCTGGCTCGCAAAGATGGTCGAGATACCAGCACAGAGCCCGGCCCAGACCCCGTAAATCCCCCACCCGGCGCGGAATCCCAGGACGAGGCCGAGCGGGATCGCCAGGATATAATACGATGGGAAGGTCAGGATGGCCCCCAGTTTCTGGCGGCCCTGTCCACGTAGAATCCCGGCCAACACGGCGGAGGTCCCGTCCAGGACCTGAAACGCCCCAGCGAAGCTCATGAGGTTCGCGACGAGCTGGACGACCTCAGGTACATCCGTAAACAGGTAGCCCCACCAACGGCCCGCGACCATGAACGTGGTGGCCACCAGGAGCCCGAGCACGGCGGCGAAGGCCAACCCCACGCGGCTGGCGATAGCGGCCGCACGAGGTTTACCAGCACCCAACAGGTTGCCAATACGGTTCGTACAGGACACCGCGATACCCTCGGGAATCTGAAAGGCGAACGCCACGGTGGTGAACAGGATCGATTGGGCGGCCAGAGAGGTTTCGCCCATGTAGGAGATGGCCAGGGCCGTAAACTCAAAAGCCCACCATTCGGCACAGATCATAACCACGCCGGGCAGGCCTAGGCTCATGAATTGGCCCAGATTGCGGTAGGCCTGGCGAGACCACCCGCCCCAGGCCTGGTAGCCGTCAACGTAGGACGCGTAGAGGACGATGAGGATAAACATGAGCCAGTTGCTGATACACGTGGCAATCGGGGCACCGATATAGCCCAGCGCAATGGGCTCCCACCAGACCAGTGCGAAGTTGAGGAGAAAGTTGAGCGGGCTCACAAAGCATAGCACCAGAGTACTGGCATGCATGATTTCTGAGGTGGGTGGGAGGTAGAGGTAGGTTATGACGCATGAGGCAGGGCGGTAAAAAAAGGGTTAGTCAGGGTAGGGGTCGAGGGACTTGTGGTAACTCGCCAAAGGTTAAGTATGGGGCCTCCCAACCCTGTCCATTAAAACTAGTATTAACACGGTCTTCTGGGCTAGAGACCTGCCTCGATACGAGTCGGGATGCGGCACAGGAAATATAATGGGTCGTGCTCATGATTGGGTACTTACCTTGCGCTTGGAGATACCTTTTCACACACTCAAACAACAAGCTCGGCAGACAAGCCGGAACCAGGTACCGTAAGTACAGCCCAGCCAAGTGGGCAATCTGTGGGGGCTGCCCAATAAGCAACAAGAGGGTCTCGCTGTGCCACCACATGATACAGATCGGTACGTGACAAAGCACGATCGCGACGATACCGCGCTGGAGGTACACTCCGACGGCGTGGATGTCACTGGCACCGGTGAACGACTGGGAGCATAGGGTATCGAGGGCGGTGACCAGACCGACACCGAAGGCCCAGCCGGTGACCGACGCAAACATGGTGGCGAGGGCGGACGCCGCGAGCGCTGAAGCACCCAGGTGGCCCAGCGCGAACACGCTAGCCACCGTGATGGAGTATTGTAGGAGATAGGCTAGGACCACTGGGTAGGACAGGCGGGCCAGGGTGCGGGCTTCCTTGCGATAGGCCGACCATGGGACGCCAGCGAGGATCGAGGTGCGAGGCGATGGCAACAACAACGAGGTGGTGGTGGTGGTATCGTCATCGCCAGCTTCACCATCGTTGCTGCTGGGATAAAAATAGTCGCCCTCTACCGTTTGACCACGCGCTTCCGCTAGACGGTGGGCCAAGGAGTTCTGGGCGTGGTCAGCCCCGTCGACCGGAATGGCGTCGTAGTGAGCGGGAGGTCTCGTCGAGTTGCCGCTTACTGGGCCATTGGCCTGAGGAATCCCCGTCTGGTGGGTACCGTGAGCCACTACATCCGCGTAGCTGATGGCGCCCGGTGATGTTGGGTGTCTTTCGCCACTGCCGCGACGGTGGCTCAGGAGGGAATCGGTCTCGTTCGAGGGTTTCAACCGTGGGTCATGGGGTGAGCGTGGGTGGTGACTAGCAGCGCCGACCACTACAGCTGCAAAGGTTGGCGGCGGCGACAGGTCAGGTGAGCCGGCTTGTGCAGGGCTCGCAGGGCGGGTGTCGTTGTGGGTCCCCGAGCCTCGAAGGAAGTTCCATATTGATGCCATGAATCTCGTCGTATTGGGGAAGGGAGTTAACGAGATTGTAAAAAAAATGAAATAGAAAAAAAAGTGAATTTAGGTAATACCTAAAGTGGGGAGCACAATGCAGCTGGGACAGAAGAAGCCCGAGCTAATGTGACAAAATGTGACTTAGAGTAGGCGCTTGACACTTTTTTACGTAAAGGGGTTATGTTCTGCGGGGAAGGGGCAAGGGAAGGGGCTGGTCAAGGTGGAAGTCAATCCTTACACATGTACCTGACAACCACTAGCGCAAGCAGCTTAGAGGTATGGAGGTCAAGAAAGAGGAAAGATGGCACGCTGAAGTGTGTAGGATAAAGAGCGTGCCGGGGATCCCACTAAATAAGAGCCAACCGCTAAGGATGGTAAGTGGACGAAATAAAGGTGAGGAAGCAGGGGCACATAGACGGCGACCCCGCCCAGTCATCCCTCTGCGACGAATGGTGTAGAGCGGACGGTGGCATTGAAGGGCAACATCGACGGCTTGACGTAACCGTAACCAACAACCCCAGGGCAGTACAATATGCCTATAGCCACTCGGAAGACACAGGTTACTCTCACCCTGTTGATCGTCGCCTGCCCAACTAAACGAAAAAGTTTTTTCCGCCTTGTTTTTCTTTCATCGTAACCATCGCTCCTGGGAGGGAGGGGTTAGAACAATAGGGGCTACACGGTTTAAGCTATAAAAGCAGAGGGAGGTGAAGGGATTAAAACTGCGGATAGAACCCTCCTCAGGGAAGCTGTAGAAGGGACCTGCTAGGATGTGAGATAAGTAATGTGAACAGTGACAGTCCAACATGCTCCGTACCGTCAGGGTATGCGCCTTCTGTCGCACCTCCCATAGCCCGGCCTCACTTCAGTTGAATATGTGCTGTGTTCCCAGCCGTTGTGTGCTACATCGTAAAGCCTGGGGTAGGGCGATGACGTAATTGATGGCAACCCATAAACACTAAAATAAAATAAGGAGAGACCACGTCGGCTAACCCAAACACACACACACACACATTGCAGTCCGTCCTGTCCTCTTGCCTCGTCGTCGCTGTTGTCCCCGAAGGTCACCTCTTGGGGACAACTCTCTCGAGTCCATTCTACATGTTTGATTGCCAAGTAGAGCTGTACAGCTATCTAGCGCCCACACTCTCTTGACATCCTCTCCCTCAAGCCCTGAGCATCTCCGATTGTCGCAGATATGTATTATTATCATGATCTCCCGGCGTTTGTTGAGTCCGACCAGATGTCGACGAGTGAAAAAAATAGGACGCGTCAGGTGATGGCGACTGTGGGCGACGAGGTCGACAATGGGCTGCTTTAGTAGCAGGGTTAAAATTTGGGGAGGGGTGGACGTAATCCCGCGGGTTTAGGAGATGGCCAATGGATTTTATCCTTGCAATCAACGTAGGGGCGGTGGTTGGCTTCCAGAACGGCGGTCACGGCCCGGTTTAGTATCAACAGAGCTGGCCCGGTCCATAGTGATACCCAGGGCGAAATTAGCTCCGGGGAGAGGTTGGTAAGTGTTGGCCAGTGGTCATGTCTCGAGAGAGTGGCATGCCCGGGCGGAGAAGTGAGGCTGCGAGGAATCTAACGGAGAGGTGTCGTCGGGCGGTTAACGTCGTGAACGAGGGGAATGGGCAAACCCCCTGCATTGAAGGGCGGGAGGGTGGACATGGGTAGACTTACCTTTCCGAACTTCCGTGTACAACCTCATGAGGGTAGATCCCCAGGATCGCGGTGAAGCCAGCGACTTGTAGATTTACTTTCCTAGCTTTATACCCAATTACACGCGATTCCTCCGTGCCCGGTTCGTGTCGTATACCAAGGAACCTCCCCTTCCATATAGCTCATGCCGGTCTACGCTTTCGGCCACAACGTGTTTGGCCAGCTTGATGGACCCGTTGACCCAGTGGGCGGAGTTGGCAACCAGGCCAGCGTGCGACACCAACCTACCCAACTACCAAGCGAGGTCGTCAAAGTTCTGCATGCAGGCTGGAGCACGGTCTGGGGCCTGGTCAGTAAGTTGGTTAGCGCAAGCCGTGCCTTCGTACCAGCTTTGTGGCTACACTAGCGCAGGCCCCGAAGTTCTAGGCTGTTTGAACACTCTACACGAAATACCTAACAGGTCCGGTTTGATTATCACCCAACCCTCGTTCGATTTTAGGCACCCCCAATAGCCCCGCCCCGCGTCTCACCGTCTGGGGCTACGGTGAACCCGTTGCAGTGGCGGCCAGCTTGCCGTTCGATATCGACGGCGCTAAACTCTGTACAAACGATAAGGTCGTCCTGCTGCTCGGTACAAACGGAGACCTGGTGCAGCTTACCGGTGACCAATGGGCAACGGTTACCGCTTTGACGACGTCTGTACGCGATATGGCGCTATCCTACGAAGGGGACCTGCTAGTTATCACAAGTAGGTTAGGGGCCTGAAACTCCCATCTAAAATAGTGAAGGTTACGATTTCAATTCCATCCTAGCTGTAACCATAGCCATGACTAATGCAGCCAGCGGCTTATCTGTTCGTTTCGAAGCCACTGGGAAACTCCGGTACTTTCCGGACATCGCAAGTGGTAGGAAAGCGACTGACCTTATCCCGGCTGCGATGGGCCTGATTACACCCGAATTTACTCAGGTGGCGGCAGGGTCAGCACATTTCCTAGCGCTCGATACGCAAGGCAATGTCTACAGTTGGGGGTCATCCAGGTAACCAAAGCATGCCAAGTCACACTTGGTCCCACCAGGGACGTATCAGCTCGGTCCAACCGCTATTGCATGATGCAAGCGGGGGAACAATGTCGGCCGGTATCGCACGCGTCCGTATTAACCAGGCTCTGAGTCGTGTTTGGCCTGAAATCCCCCACCCACCCCCTGACACTGTCTATCCTTTCGCAAGGTTCGGCCAGACAGGCCACGGTGCCCTACAACCTGTCGAGCATCCCACAATCATTGAGGCTATCCAAGGGGTTCCGGTAGTTCAGGTTGCCTGCGGGGCCTGGCACTCGGCTCTGGTTTCAAGTAGGTCAACACTTTAGGCCGCTTTGTTTTCTTGCTTGTGCGTGTGTATGCGACTTTTTTCCACCATCCCTTCAGTCCATTGCACACCACCAGCGGCCTGGACTGCTTAAATGTGAGCGGTTTATAGCATGATGGCGTGAGGCCGAGTGGCTGACTTGTATTGCTATCAGTCACGCCTCCGTTTCTCACCGGGATCTCCACAGTTACGAGTAGCTATGCATTTCACGGAGGATACCAGGTATAACAGGTCTTTCCATACTCTGCTTCTGAACCCCCTCCCTCCGTTCCTGTACTGCCTGATGGCTGATCTTCGTTGGAGTAGCAGCGGGAGATCTGTACACCTTTGGCCGGACCGACCACGGACAGTTGGGTCTATCAAGTGAAGAGCTTCAGGATCCAACGGTACCCCAGTTGGTAACCGTGGCTGGTGACGCAGACCCTACGATCATGCAGGTGGCCTGCGGAGAGGCCCACACCGCGCTGGTGACGGGTAAGTAAGGTATTCACCCTTTCCCTATTAATATATATCGGCACGGTTCTGATTTGACGCGCACCGTAGACTGGGGCTTTTAAGTAAGCTAACCCAATCTTCACTTTGTGGCCCACCCTCTCCCACGGCATCTCGGTGCCCACAAACTCCCGCCTCACGCCGCCGTTTGTCCTACTTGGGCTATTTCCGACGTGCTTCTATCTGACGGACTGACAGCTGACGGGGGCCTCTACGTATGCGGATGGGGTAAGTATTTTAGAACCCATCGGCAGTCTGCTGCGAGCTACCTTATCTACAGGACGTAGGTCCAAACCCGACATCTCTCATGGAAATGTATTAGACTCTAATGTGATTATCCGGTGGCACGTGTACGCTTCCACATGCAGGCAAATACGGCCAAACTGGGCTGCTACCAGAGATGGGTAGTGGTACTGACCAGCCGCGACAGCCGAAAAGAGCCAAGTTGCCAACCCCACTGCGATTCCACCGGGCACATTTGCCTTTACCTAGTGTCTCCGTTCGCGGCTGTCTGTGCGGAAGGTGGTCAACGTTTGTGAATCCAGGTTAAAAAAAAACATAAAAATGGAATTGACTTCCGAATTAAGCCCGTCAGGTCAGAAAGTCGGGTTGTGTGTCCTAGGATTAATTGTCATGCCGACGTAGTACGGTACCATTAGCTATTAATATACGGGTTGAACGTAGATAGCGCGACATACAGCCAGGGCGATAGGAACAAGGCCAGGCCCAAGGATAACCAATCTGAAGGTTATATGCTGATTGCTTGATTAGAGCTTACTAGCCTTCGTGGATCTCGATCCATTAGAGTTGATGGCGATTGGCCAACACCGAGCCATCAAGCATTCTGACCTAGAAGGCACATAAACATCGGCGTTGGCGTTTTTTTATCTCTCGAGGCCCAGGTGCCAGCCACTAGGGTATGGCCATCGAAAGTGGTAGCTAAAGGTCGGCCTATGGCCTTATCAGGCGATGGTCCGGGCCCGAAGCTATGCAGGAGAGGGCCACGACGGCCAGCGTGAGTCTCGAGCCCGGTCCTCTTGCCTCCTATTAATGATGCGCGGGGTCGGGCTTTCGCTCCCTCAGCGCTCCTGCAAGCCCGAATGGCGACCTGTGCACACGCACCAGGGCAATCCCAATCGAGGAGGCCATTGGGAAATACGGAACCTGCGGGGAGGAGAAGAGGGGGTGATGACTTCTCCTCATGAAAAGTAGTGTCGGCGTATCCCCTGCGTCATGTTTGGCATATTTTTCATCTGACCCGCGGCTGCCAGTCCCCTCCATCTTGGTTCTACCCGCCTCCCCCAGGAGCTAAATATCTGGCCCGACCCCTCGCTTCTTCCCCTCACCTTCGTGCGATGGCACGAGTCCGCCACTGTATGCATACATCGACTGGACGTGTGGGCATGGCGGTAGTCATTAGCTGTTGCGGCCCGTTTGCTGCCACCGGGCCCGTCAGGTCCACCACGGCCGCGAGACGGAATCGGTGCCATCGGAAGCCAGGTTGTCTGGGTCCCAGCGGCCAAGGTCCGTCTCGCACTAACCCCGCCCGTCCTATGGATTGTGTTGCGGCCGGCCACAGTACGGGTGTGGTGAATGGGGTCCTGCTGACAGTGGTTAATCGCCCATGGGTTGGCCGCCTGGTCATCTCAGGCGGCGGTGCACTCCCTGTATCCGTCCACCTGTGCGCCCTGGCATTCATTGTCCGTCCATCCCGCCGGTCAAGCAAAATTTCCGGCCATTCTGCGATCAGCGTAGCGACCGTAAACCTACCGATGGGTCAAGGTATTTGCCCCTTTAGCTGCTATCCCGTCCTAGCATTGACTCACAACTCAAACACCACAGGCCGACATGTCCCCCCCGGCGATACCTGCCCTGTGTCAGTGCGCATACATGGCCCTCGGTCGATGTGGTTTACCCACTTTGGCCCCGAGGCTAACCGGTGTCATGTCTGTGTGTGCCAGCGCATCCGCTACATACGCCATATGCATGACCCGTCAGCACTCTACACTGCTGCATGTTGGGTCCGATCCCAGGTTGACCCGTCCTTGCCTGCTACGGTTGCCCAGCCCTGCGACGTCAACCCCCCCTCCCTACATCTTCTGTGTTAATTATGGGTTGTCTGACCACCCTCATCCTACCTTCTTTGCTTCTCTATGAATTTTTGTCCACTCCGTTCTAGCTGATGGGCCTGCAGTTTTCTATGATGGTTGCTTTTATTTAGGCCTGCACCGCACTCCCTAGAGTTACCTACTCTGGCTTGCCCAAAGCTATCGGCCTGCAATCGGCAGCCAGTCCGATCATCAGTCTGTTGTACCTCTTATCACGTATCTTAGCTTGTGGCGGGGATGTCAATTCCAAGCCATTTCCCTGATTTATCAATTCCGTAAGAAATGTCCGATTCCGTTACTGTCCAATCCTGTGGACCTCTACATCGGACTCTTCCCCACCCCCCGCCCGCTTTGCTGTTTAGGCGCTGGGTAGTGCATTTATGGAGCACCTCCCTCCCCCCCTGCGCTGGTCTATTACACACCGACTCAAAGGGAAGTATCGCCACCGAATGACTTGCACAACATGACGACATGACCCCGTTGTCCTTACCGTCTGCCATTCCCCCAAATTGCAACACCTAGGCTGATTCGGTGTGGCTTATTTGCACTTGTTTCAAGCCAGGCTTTGGCTTCCCCGCTACTATATAATCTCACCGGTGCGCGTCGCTGGCAGCCACACAACTTGTGTTCGACCGCGCTACGCATCTCGCCAACTCCCATCTGTCCCAACCTACCTTCCCGCGTCCTATGTTCAGCCCTGCTGGATTCGCTCTCGCCTTCCACTAATACCTTAGGAATTCCATTTACTCTTGTACCACGTTTGTACCGCTACAGATTATTTTCTGTATCTCAATTTTCCGTCGAAACATATCTTTAACGCACTGACGACCCTTCAGGTTCATGTGACCTGCCCTCCCATTTTTACCCTTATCCCACCCCACCCAGCCCTGTTTGCTGCTCACCCCTAGCGGTCGAAAATCGTCGTTACATACCCGCTGCAGCGTAACCTTGTTTCTTCCCCTCCCTCCGCTTCCAACATTTCCGAGGCCTTTGAGTTTCTATTATTGGTTTGCCAGGACCGCTCTTACCTTCACCAAACGGCCCCAGTTATCTGGTCGATTGTTGTTACCCAACAATCCTGTCGAATCCGCTGCGCTTCATTCTTCCCCCTCTATCACCGCCATTACCGTGCAGGCTGTTCACACCTTATCGTTTTTAAGCACCACATAATCCAACTATTTCAGCTGCCAGCCACTTGATGTCTATTCTGCCGCCGTCGGCTCTGCCCGCCTTTAGGCATTCTCCCGGTTCCGGTTTAAGCACCCGCGAAGGCTTTTCCCCTGCCGCCTTGGCCACCTAGCCACCTAGTACGTCGTTCGTTACTCTCTGCCAAATATTCTCTTTTAGTTGGGTAGATGGCATCCAGCCCCCAACCACCCCCCTCCCTCTCCAACAGGTCGTATCAGTCTTTCCCCGTACTTTTCCAGGCGTGTCATCCGCCACTGAATCAGTCCTTTTCTTCGCCAACCCTGGGGACTGTACTCTGGTTTCACGACAGCATCTATTAGTCATTCCATACGGATTTCTTTTTCGACCCACCCCTTATTGTCTCCTTATCTCGGCTTGCTTGTTGACCGTCATCTCCTTACATATCACTGGGCCTGGTCTTCCCCTTCATAGCGGCTGCAATGTCCGTTGGTTTTTAAAGGTAAGCTTTGCCTCCCTTCCTCCCAGCCACCTCTACCCAGCTTAGCTTGCTACCTATATGTCCTAATTGATCGGACTACTCAACGACCTGTATTTCCGCTTCCACCCCCTGGATTTTGCCCTCTCTTTACGCTGTGTTTTCACCCTTCCTAGTTTGGGTCAGTGTCCACTTGTACTACCGCGCCATTGTCGCATATTTCATTCTTCTACACTTCAGTTGTACGCCGTCGCGTCTGCCCAGGTGTTGTCTAAGTTACCTTGCGCCAACCCCTCGTCGCCGCCCAATTTAATCAACAGCTGAGCGCTCACCGCCTCCCTAGTTTACCATACTTGGCTCGACCTTCGACTTCACCCAGTTGCTGTTATTTTCAGGTGCCGTCGAACCTTCGATTGCACAGTCCCGTATCTCTCTCTCCTCCCCACACACACCCTTTCCGCTGACCTGGCCTCATCACTGAACCTTCTCTCCCAACCTGGTAAGCCACCGAGCCCTAGTTAACATCGGCCTCGATCAGCTGTGCTTAGGTGGCTACCGCCGACTCCCTTTCCTCCTCCTTTACCCACGCCATTGCATCCTCACTGCGCTGAGCTCATAACGCCGAAAGATTCCATTCCGACATTTTTCACCCCACCCAACCTGCTATAACTATCGACCTTGAGCTCACCTTTTCCCATCCTTTCGGGTCCGACTTGCAGCCTTCAACCGTAACCACGCAACCTCCCACACCTCTGTGCATTAATCCATGCACTGTTCGTTAACCAATTGCACCTGACCTCTCAACCCAGCCTGTTTCAGTTCTCCGTACGTTGCTAGCCCTGACCGGGCATCCTGTCGTATATCTCACTCCCCCGAACCACTGACTTTGATTGTTCACCGCTGCATCGTCCCTTGTCATCGACATTCTCCTTCTTGAACGCGTGCCACCGTCAGCATTCTCCTTACACCTCCCTACTCCCTGTGTACGTCCCACCAGCACTCCTTCCCCCTTGCACCTTTCAAACGGATGACCGACTGTTTCCGGTGGCGTCGCTACTTTTCGTGTGCCTGTCGCTTTATAAGCTCGTCACCCACCCGCCCCACTTGCCTCCTATCCCGCTTCTTACCGCACTGAACCTAGCTGTTGTCACCCACCCGTATTGACCTTTCGGTCCTGGGACCGTGTCCCCGCTCCCCTACCCATATTCTTTGACTGTCGTTCCCGCAGCCCCTGCCCCCCTACCCTGCTCGCTTCCCAGGATGCTCCAGACATCTTTGGGGGAGCTCACTCGGGCCCAGGCCAACATCCTGGGCACCACCGCCCGCGTCACCAATAGCTTGTCCATCACCGTCTGCATCTCTATGGTCATCATTTTCTTGTTCATCTATCGCTTCGACCGGGTCCTGGCCAACCGGGTCATATTCCGACTCACCTTCTACATGTGTATCATCGATTCCGGGTACGCCGGTGCCCAGATTGTCCAAAACAATTTTACCGCCCCGTCACCGGTGTGCACCGCCTCCGCCTGGGCCCTGGTGTTCTTCAACCTCCTCTCGGCCTTCTTTCGCGTCCTCGTAGCTGTGCACCTTCAGCTCGTGTTCATCCACCAGCACACCAATGCCCGTCGCTACGAGCGGCATTACATTATTCTGGCATTCCTTGCCGCCGCTGGCTGCTCCGTCGCCCCCGCTGTGGGAAACATGTATGGCTGGGTGTCCAGCCAGTGGTTCTGCTGGTTCAAGAACGACGGCAACATCCACAGCCTTCTGTGGCAATGGTTTTCGTACTACCTCTGGTTATCCTTGGCTGTCCTTTACTGTCTGGTCGTCGTCATCCTAGTGTTTCGGCGTATCTCGCGAATCGAATCAGAGGTTAACAGCGCCATGCACCTCCCCGTGGCATCGGTGGTCCACCCGGTGCTCACTCCGTCCCAAGTAGCCCTTCACAATTACCGCATCGCCGCCGTGTCCCCGCGTTTCCCGGTTTCCACCCCCGACCTCCCGGCGACTAAGTCCGACGCGTCACTGGGTGAGGCGGGTCAGCGACCGGCCTTCGACGTGTGGAGCGATCACCCGTCCTCTAGCCTATGTCACTCTGGACGCTACTCGGAGGGCCACATCGCTGAGAAGTACCAGCCCCTCGCCAGAAAATGCTTGCGGCGGGTTATTTGGTACCCTATCATCCCTATTGTGACGCAGTCCATGGTCATCGTCAACGCCTTCACTAACTACTTTAGCAACTCGGTCAATATGCCCATTTATGTGACCGCCACGGCCCTTGCCGGCCTACAGGGCGTCTTTACGGGAATTGTGTTTGTGTTTGATCCCTCGGTGCGCCGAGCCTACGACCAGCTAGTCAGCTACCTCCTAGAGCGTTACTACTACCAGTACTACCTGCTCAGAGCCGACCCCGGCCTGAGTCCCCGAACGGAGGCCGAAGAAGAGATACCGCACCCGACCCTAGGCTCGATGGACTCGGCCGTGACCGTTCGGGATGACCATTTGGAAAACGCGCTGTCATGCCTGTCGAACCCCCAATCACCCGCTCTGGTGACGGCTCAGCTACTCACCACCCCCGGCGCTATTCTCGACGGCGCCCAGGTCGTCGGGGGCCGGCGCGGGTCAGTGCCATACCTACTCTCATACGACCTGGCTCCGGCCCCCGGATCCGATCAACCCGCCCCGGCCACCACCTTGGGATCTGTATCGAATGCGGTGCCAACGGCCCTCCACCACGTCATCGGGGAAACCTGCCCGAGCCCGTCAGGCGTCGCCTGTCCCTGTTCCAACCACCCCGGTGCGGATGGCAGCCGCAATGACAGTGGGGCTACCCTCACGGGCCATGCCAGCTGGCCCATCCCGCTGTACCGAGCCGATTCTGGTCTACTGGATTATCCGCTCCTCGGTCCACGAACCCCCGGAACTCATTCCCTGCCCCCTCCCTCGGCCAGCGACTCGTCCCTTGTGCCCCTGGAGGGGCCGACGGCATGCCCTCACGGAACTCACGTAGCTCCCCTCATCCCGGAGCGCGCCGATACGTCCTTAATTGACGACAGTGCTGATTGGCCGGAGTCGTTCTCGTCCCCGCGGGGCAGTAAGACGGCCGGGATCTACGAACGCCGTGGTACTCTGACCAGCTTATTTTCCGCCGACCCATACTGCCAACCTCATCTTAATCACCCGGCAACCTTCGGCAGTGGCCTGACCCATCGTGCTTCCCGTGGTTGTTTCGTTAGCTTCCCGCCCTCGCGCCCATTCAAGCACCCGCGCTGGGCCGCACTTATCCACCGTATTGTGCGCATCGTGTGGGTGCGCGCCTGCCATCGCAGCCAGTTAGTCACGCGGATGCAACGCCAGCGCCGTGCCAGCTGTGCGTGCTGACCTACGTGTGGAGCAGCCTCTGATCCTAACGGGGTACACATCTCCTTCTGCAATTTTTACCATGCCTTTTCTCCCACATTTTCGTTCGCGCTGCGTGTACACAATCATCTCCACCCCTCTCTATCTCCTGTTCGTCCCTCCCCCTTTCTCACCTTCACCCCTAATGACCGTGCCAATTGTCGTTTCCATCCCGATCAGCACATTTGTACAATATTTCATTGCCCCTCGTTGTTTCATTGCCACCAAATAAATTATGCATCTCCTCTCCCCCAGGACATTGCTTAATAATGCAGTAGGATGAGCGCGCAGCCAGATTTAAGTCATACTGAGACCACGTGGGGTGTGCAGCAGCCCAAGGGAAAGTGACAATTAGAACCAAGACCGAGGGAGGGTTGCTAGGCGAGTTGACCAACTAGGTAGATGAAGTATCTATTGCGCACTTGAAGAGTCTACTACTAACGGCTATGAGTTTTCTTTAGAGGTGCGTTCCAGTTGTTGCTGGGTAAAATTTTCCTGTAGGAGTAAGAAGTCTAACAAGCCAAACGAAACTAACTAATAGACAAAACTTACTAAGGGAAAAGAATTGTAGTGTAATGGGGAAACCGACTGTGGGTGGATAAGCCATCGTTTATCGCGTAGTGACCCCCAAAGGTCTTTTATACTTGAAGGATGTCCCCCACTCTTCATAGCGGCTATCGTTCGGGTTAGGAGGGAACCTGGAGGACGACAGGACGAAGCGGGGCTAACGCCAGGGCGGAAAATGAAGGTCGCTGCCAGGCTACCGCATCAGCTAAGAGGAGGAAGGCTGATAAAAGTAAAGCCCTAACAGGATCGAGGCGGTAGTGCCTATCGTAAAGGGACTGATGTCAGACAGATCAGGGAGGTTGGCGTCGGCATAAAGGAGCATGTAATAGAGAAATAAGCCGGTGAAAGGAAGGAAAAGGCTAGGTAAAGAGGAGAAAGAGGTAGAGGTGCAATAGCTGATTAAATCAGTAGTTTAGGGCACCATAGGTAACCTTGCATGCGTTCTATATCCATTTTAAACTAAAGCCACTCGGAGAATGTTATTTTAAACAATCGAGGTAGGCCCATTGTTTAGACACCACGCTTCATTCAATAATTTATACCATAAGTCTGGGCGGATTGGTAGCGAAATTAGATCCTAGGCCCTGGACAAAAATTGACCAACTATGTCTGGTTCTCGGGAAAATCCCATTGGCACAGATTAGCGGATTGTTCATATAGTTCTCGGGAGGCCTGAGCCTCAAAATAACGCAGCCGGTCCCCCATCGGTTCCCCGGGCTGGAACGGTATCCGATCGAGGATATAATCTAGCTCCAGCAGTTCGTCATCGGATACAAGGTACCGTTTGACGACCCAGTGGATGATCGAGACCACCCAGTAGGTCACGTGGTAGTAGGCCATATCGCGGTGGTGGCGCAGGTACCTCGTGAACGAGGCGGGCCATGATTTGGTATCTAGGTCCGGAACGGTCGCGGAAGTTGGATTGTTGGCGGCCTGCGCCGACGAAAGGGGCGGCGTTGGGATCTTGAAGGGCGGGTTTCGGGAGATGGCGGTGAGCGGCTGATCGACATTAGTGCCCGGGTAGCGGAGGGTGCACCAGCGCCGCACGCGGATCTCTTGGGCCCGGCGCCGCCAATTGCGGTAGCGACCCAGGCAAGTGCTAAACCAAACGGAATGGGCGTGCTTCTCTTGGGTGGACATGTGGAGGCACGGATTGACGGTCACCGGAGAAGCAGCGGCTACCGTGGAATTATAACGGGGCAGTGGTGAATTCGCAGCGGTGGGCGGCGGGGGCACCGGAAGCCGCGGTGAATTGAGTCTGCGCTGGGTTCCAGCCGCTGAAGTAGAGGGGTGGTGACAACTGCGACCCGGAAAAATGCGGAGTTCTCTCGAATGGGTCGTGCGTCGCTGTGAACGTCGACTAGCCAAGGGGTGTTGTCGAAGCCATGGTCGAGGGAGTGCTTCGCTGCCGTGGCCGAGCTCCTGGTCCGTAGGGTTGGATTCTTGCGGGCTAGCAGCTTGGCCTGACCAGTGCCATTTTCTCAGGAGTTGTCTCTGCAAACGATGGTATAGGCTGGGTTTGGGGTTTCCAAGACCGGTCCGTCCACTATGCAATCCCCCCGTCCCAGTGTCCGTAGGTAACGGCGCCGATTCAGGAATGGAGAGTGGGTTGTTTGAATTGAGGTTGTAAGACTCCAAGCGGTGTCTCAATTCTTCCGAGTTGGCCATATTGTGGTGGCCGGCCGACAGCGCAGGATTTCTTCGCACAGGTGCTATTGAGGGCGAAGGCGGCCAGTGGGATTCCGGACCAGTGAGCTCGTTGGTGGGGATATTGGCAAGTTTTGGTAACAAATCCGTGTCATGATAGACCCGGTTGAATGCGCAGCTAGTGTAATTTATGGCTGCCGGGGCTGTCGCAGTGCTGCCCTGGGATTTCTCATGGCGTGTGGTGGGTTGGAAGTAACCCTGGTACCGCCCGTCGGCAGGAGCCGAGCACTGGGAGATAGCGTGCGAGGTGTGATGCGTTGAAGTATCAGGCAAGTCGCTCTGCAGCGTTAGATAGCTGGCGTGCGAGGGTTTCGTAGCTGGCCCCAGACCGGAAATGTCTTCGCGGATGTCTAGGCTCTTCGCCCTGTGTTGGGACCAGGGTCGCGAAGGCATACTGCCCTGAAGGGCTGGAAGGGAGGTAACCACGGTACTTTTCGAACCGGCAAGCGGACCCGAGGTCCGAGGTAGAGGCCTGGAACTGGATAGACCGTCGGAAGCGGTCCTTGGCAAAGGTCCAATGTCCGCCGGTAGGAAAGTCGGCGAAGGGGACGCCGTAAAAGCCCAGGGAATACTGCTTTTCGGCGACCTTGCAAGGGGTGAGCCCTGCGGAGCAAGAGGCGTGGACTGTGGCGAAGGGTCAAAAATAGAGCGGTGGATGGGGCGACCGCGTGTGTAAGGCAGACCATGGCCCAAATCAGTCCTTCGGTACCCGCCTAGCACCGATCGTTGGCCTGCGCAGCTGGATGCGGCGTGCGAATAGCGGGGATCAGCAGGATCCCACGCGCGACTTGACTGGCGGTACAGATGCGGATAGGCCACCGGGTGGTGCGGTCGCGAGCTATCGCGTGGGAGCGGGTCGGAGACGTTATGTATGTGGCGGAGCGAAGGGAGGGTGGTGAACCGAGGCCGACCATTGGGGCTAGTGGTGACGGGGGTTGGGGCGGGGACCAGCCGGGCCCCGACTGCGCGTCTCTGGGGAGGCAAGGTAAAAGGATAGCTGAGCATCTTGCGATGCTTCAAGGTGAACCCATCGTCGAACAAGCTGCGCCGGTGGTGGTGGACCTTGACCCGGTCGCTGGCCATCTGACCAGCGCGTCGGAAAGGGGGCTGGTTGGAGGTAGACGAGTGTGATCTGGAGGACCTACTCACGCTGCTCTGGTTACGCTGGCTTGGGGGAATACGCCAGTCGTTCGCCGCCCGAAACATTCCCCATTCATAATCAAAGAAGAAGACGACGACAAGGTCGCACTTGAACAGGGTCCAGGCGTGTACGATCACTGGGTCAGTGAAAAACACGAAGGCGGTTAGGAAGCCTTGCATCCCTACTAATACGATTGAGATGATATAGAGAGGCATGTAGATTTTCCCAGTGGTTAAGCCCACGATATTTTCTATCACATCGAGCGTTTGGCAAATTGCTGGGATTAACGGGTACCACATGACGCGAAGGATCAGTTTGTACAGGACGTTGGTGGGCCGGTTGTGCGTGGCATTAATGGCCCGTGACAGCTCGTTATTAGCAGCCACTGGCGAGTTCGGCGGGGTGGGTACAGCGTCTGAGGTAGACCCCTCATCCCGGTCATCCCAGCCACCGTGGCGCCTGGTACGACGGAGGGACAGTCGGCGCAGCACGGAGGTGATGGAATAGATGCTCAGGTGAGATAACCGGTGTAGCGGGTTAAAATGGCTCGAGCTAGTCGCTGGGATCAACTCGGGACGGTTGATGCGACGGCGTACAGTAATGGCAATGACGACCACGGAGATGGTGCTGTAGATAATGCATAGCAGGACCCAGCCGAAGTAGGTTGTCCACTTCCATGCCTGACCCCCCTCCTCGGTCTCCCGTCGGTACCAGCAATCACCGGACGGCACTGAGAGCCCCAGTGCCCCCGCGCAAAGTGGTGTAAGGCTGGCAGCCAGGGCGAACGAGATGGTACCAAACCAGAAAAGTCGCTCGTGACGTGCAAAGCTGGCCCGCCGAAATATGACCAGCTGCATAAGGTTGAAGGCCATCGTGGACCGGACGATGACAGATATGAGTCCAAAATTGGTATAGCCCCAGCCGAAGAACCGACAGGCCGCCCCAGTGCCAACGATCCGGCTGTGACCGAGGCCCTGAAAGAAACTGTATATAAAATCCACCGCACAGACGAGGGCGGTGAGGCGGAAGGACAGGCGGTTGACAAGGTACCGGTCGTAGTTGAGGATGGCCAGGTAGGTGAGGAAAGCCAGGAACGTCGTGACCATGGAGAGGATACCCATGCCCACCCCGATAAAAACGATGGCGGACTGCTGGCTATGGGTGGCGACCATCTCGGCAGCATGGCGTTGAAACGGCATCGCGTCATCGTCGTGCGAGGAGGCTGCGGGGGGAAGAACCGCGAGAGACGACGAGGGTGGTGCCTAGCGTAGGTGGCGGGGTGCCCAAGCGAACTGACGAGGAATATGGTCCGGCACGAAGGGATAGTGTGGGTCAGGCTATATTACGGTTCAGCGGGTTATCAATTAGGTATATATATATATATATGATATGCAGGCAGGCGATCTGTTTGCCGCAGGTGTCCAAGGTAAATTTGAAGATTATCGGGGTGGGCAGAGCAGGGCTTGAAAGTGCACGGGGTGGGTTGGAAGGGTGAGCAGTTCCGATACAGTTGTCCACGGATAGCTTACGTAAACTTCTGGGTTATATCAGAGAATGACAGCACGAGTTGGTCGAAATTAAGCACAGATGAGAGAACGAAAAGTGAGAGTCGGTTGAGAGAAATAGCGTCGTGCAGGGGCAACAAGGCCTGTCTATACAGATTGGCATCAAGCCTTAGGCAAGCCAGGGAGTGAAAAAGTCGACGGTTAATCCAGAGTAGTGGATAATATAGGTTTTCAGTGAGAAGGAATGGCCAGTTGTGAGAGTATCCGCAACTCGCAGCAAGCCAGCTGAAGTCTAGCTAGTCTCTCAAGTAGGCTCTGCGAGTTAGAACACAAAGTGACACCATACCTTATGAAACCCCAACCTAGAGGTTCCAGGTTGACGTCCGAAAATCGCAATGGCTCTGGTGATGCACCGAGCACGCCAGGTCTGAAACCGATGGGACCTGGGAATTGGATGGTCTCCGATACCTGATATAACCGGTCCATTAGGCAGGGCGGGGGGGGGCAGGTTGTTATTAACTGATTATAAAGCGCCTCCCTCAGGGTAGCTACACTTTTACCCCTATACTCTACGCAGCCGGTCGTACATCACGCGAAACAGAGCCTCTACTAAACTGTATTTGTCCTGCAATACGATACATCAGTACTAAATAATATAGGGCGGGACTATTTCATTTTCTTGGCGGCGGCCAGCTTGCTGTCATGTTCCTTGCGCCAGGCACGGTACTTGAGGTCCGTGCCGCACAGGTAATCCCACCAGCGGAAGGAGGTGGAGTAGTTGTTGACGAAGGCCATGTGGTGGTAGTCGTGGTGCTCGGCACCGGACCAAAAGGGAAGCCAGTGGCGGAGAGACCAGGGGAAATCGTACCCGGAGTGAGAGTCGACGGTCTGGAAGAGGCGGACCACGATCCAGGCCAGTACAGTAAAGATATGCAAATCACCCGTGGCCAAGACCCAGAGCAGCGGGCCGCCAATGGTGCCCATACCGAGGATCAGAATTTCCAAAGGGTGAGCATACTCGGCAGTTAGCCCAAACGGCGCCGAGAACTCGTGGTGCTGCTTGTGAATGTAACGGTACAAGGGCCCGTAGTGCAGGGCGCGGTGGGACCAGTAGTGGAACGCGTCCTCAAACACCATGAATATGGCGATCTGGAGGGCCATCTGGGTCCAGGCCGGGAACGGCACCTCGGTGATCTTCATGCCCAACAATTTACCCGTCGGGTGGAACAGGACCATGAGCGGCAGCTGAATGAAGGTATGGCTGAACAGGAGGCTCCGCGTGCACTTCCACAGCTGGGCGGGCGTGTTATCCTTGTCCTGAATCTTGTACTTGCGCAGCGCCGGGATGTGGTCGCAGAGCCAGAACGGGAGGAAGCGGCCAAAGTAGACCACCTCGTGGACAATGAGACTGATGAGAGTGATGACGGTCCATTCGTCCCGGCCCACAAAGAGGGAGGCCCAGAACTGCTCGAGGGCGTTGAGTTGCACGCCGTTCGCGTAATCCGCGGCGGCGGCGAGGGTGGCGTTGCTCATCGCGAGGAAGGGTGGATATGTGGAAGTGACAGCTTAAATGGTATATCTAATGTAAAAAAACGGATGGAGTTGGAAAACGGTTTTCATATAACGAACGGGTTAGATACGGAGAGAAAAGGCGGCTATAACGCCAGGCTTTATACATGTTGTCTTGCATGAGTCGGGAGTATCCGGCTAGGACAAACACGGGCGGTGGACGCAATGAAGTGTCGCACCAAAATTCGTCAGCACGTTTACTATCAGTGGAACGAGGCTACGGAGACGAACGGGCTGAAAACCTGCAAGTCGTTGACCCTGGGCCAATCCTACCCGGCCGGAAAACAGGCCACACCAATGGTGGGGATCGGTTATACATTAACTCTTGGCCATGCCAGCTGTCACATCTGTGCGCTTAGCTTGGTTCGTTGTAAACGAAACAGGTGACTCTAGAAACTGTGATTAGCCCGAGGGGTCTAAGCAGCAAGTAAAATGTCCTTTCTGATCAGCTTAGGTCGCGTTAATTTTGGAGATGGGGTGGATAGCTCATCATTTGTGCCAACATACTCTTGTTAACCCAGCATTGCACAGCACCAATGAGTGAGGTGGCGTGATTCATAGTGACCGGGCTGTCTGGGCAATCCATTTCTCTTCACCGTATTGAGGTTGGGCGGTCTCCATGTGTTAGAGCTCAAAAGAGACTTACTAACAACCCCGGTTTCCTATGCTGCCACCATGGCCCCTTTAAACCTGATGGATATACAAGGGCCCGTCAGAATATTTTCACATGCCAGCCGAGCGAACTATGGCCCGCTTGAAGGCCTCTCCGGGTTATAAAATGGAATTAAAAATCAGGCGATTCGGAGTTTACTTGGTGTGGACCTGGGCCTGGTCAATGAAGCAGTAGGTCTGCCCTACAACCCTACGTCGCCTCCAGTCACAGCAATGGTAATGACGGCCCAGGACGGGCTACGCCGCAAGATTCGCTGTGGACCGTCCATGTTGGTACTGCATGTTTTAGCCTGGCATGACCGATCTCCTAATTTGGGTTCATCCACTGCCAGCGTTGTAAATTAGTCCATTCAATAGCCGCCTCATCAAATCTCCCCACTATGCGCATCAATTGCATTGCCATCATTGGCAAACAGGTATGCTACATGCACTACGGGCAACCGCACCGTGGCGGATAGGCTCCTAGTCCGACGCCTCATGAGATGGGCTGGCTAGGTTACCCCACAGCACTCCAATACACCGACTGAGGCCTCCAACTCCGCCCGTACGAGTATCGCACTGACCACTTAAATGCCATGTTTATCCCTCACCCCGCAGAACAACCCGCTCTACATCCGCAACCTGGACGGCACTGACGATGACCTCAAGTACCACTACATTGCCCACACATCCTGCGACGTCATTGACGAGAAGCGTAAGGCCCCGAGATGACTTCGACCAACCTATTTGCAGCAGAACTTGCCGGCGACGTTAGCATGCCAGAGCTATGCCGGAAAAACTAACGGGCTGCATGCCACGTTCACTCCTGACCGGCTTCTACACACACATGTCCTACGGTCCAGTGGCCCCGGGCGTCAAGAGCCTCGATATGTACCTCGGCCTTTTACAGACAGTCGGTGACCTGGCTGTGTAAGTTATGAATATCTGATTCGTTGATTGAGACAGACAAGTGGACCCCGAACCCTGGACGATCGACCCAGCCCAGTCCTACGATACCTTTGCTAACTTTCCCCCCCTCTAACCTTGCATTCCTGGGATCTTTACCAGCTACGGCTACGTGACGAATACCCGTATCAAGGTCGTAGTTGTCATCACCATCCCGGAGACCATCGTCAAGGATATTGAAATGCGCGGCGTAAGTTATCATACCTGGTCTATCTCCGAATCACGTACCACTTTTGGGACTCCGGATTCGTCTCCGGGTCACCCGATTGATCTTTCGACTAACCGACGCCAATTGCTGTGTACACCTGGTCACGCCGCTGCAGATTCTCCGCGAGATCCATGCCGCCTACATCGCGCTCGCCTCTAACCCCTTCTACGAGATTGACAGCACCAAACCCCTGGCTAGCCGCAACTTTGACAGTTTTATTGAGGTCATTGGCAAGCGAGACTACTAAACGCCATGGTCGCATACCCTCGGTCCGGAAAAATTAGGCCTGCTCCAGAGGATCGCGGTCGGCCTGGCTGCAACGCACATCGTAGGCCGTCCCGGCCTTCTTGAACTCATCCAACAGGTATGGCTTGATCACCTGGCTCAGAAAGCCTCGCTCGGTGTTGGAGTGTTCGCCTGACGGGCGTTGGTCATCAAGGGGGCGAAATAAATGACAGTCCATTGGTTAGTAAATTGTACAATTAACCGTATTGAAGACACGGGGGTAGGATACGGCCACACCTTGTGGTATTAGCAAGTAGTTCCGATATTATGGTGGCTCCAAAAGTGGTGGATAGCTTACAAAGAATCACACTGGTCTGATCTTCGATAGCAGCCAGAACCTCATGGTGGGACATCTCACCCGTAAGGAAGAGATCGGCCTTGGATTTGGTCAGCACGGAGGCCCCTGTATTAAGTATAGGGTATAGTCAAGCAGGTTGGGGAGGTAGTTAATAAGGGTAAGTTAAAGTGACCAGTACCACAGGCCAGAAAAGTCGAGGCGGGCTCTATGCCAGTCGAACGGCTGTCGACCTATGAACTGGAATATGTCCTAGCTTACCCGAACCGGCGCAGATGGCCACCGTGCGGATTCCTTCGTGGTCTGCACCGTTTTTATGGTACTTGATGGCCTTGGCCACGCGCACTGAGGGGTTAGGAGATGGCGGGGCAGATCGGTAAGTGTAAGAATAAGTACCTCATTACATACAGGCTACCGCTCGTGGATAAGTTACGACGAAGCCAAAGTGATGCGTCATTTTTGATAGCGTGATGAAATGAGGACGGGTCTGACCTACCGTACTGAAGGCCCAGGTTGGCTTTCAGGTTCGCAACGAGCGTGGAGAGCGCTTCGGGTTGGCTCAAGGTGACGAGTCGGCCCGTACCATGTACATGCCCTTTATCACACGGCTGGGTCGCACCCTGAATTGGGTCGATGGTCTCGGTCTTCGCCACGAGACTCCCAAGATTCCCGGCGAGCCAGTCGGCATTGC
>JANBPT010000316.1:0-44962 GCA_027575765.1 Tieghemiomyces parasiticus | reverse complement strand
ATTGTAATGCGTGATGTATAAGAAACGCCACGTCTCTCAGGGCGTGAAGTACTGAGATCGAACTCGGTAAAAGTGGCGACCGACTAAAGTCGTTTATTATTCTGACAAGCAGGGGCCACTTCAGCGAATGAATGAAAAATCAGGAAACATTGCCGATGTTGTAGACTTGCCAAGCCGGTTAGATGCCTATAATCAGGACTACAGCGGCAAATGCTTAACCATCCGCAAGGATAGCAATGTCATCCTTTGCATCTCTCGTCGCCCTACGCCATCAGATGATGCAAGCTCCGAAGTGAGAGGACCGATGGCTTGACCAGACTATGACACGTTTAAGTCGTACATAGTCACCACGAGCAACACGTCCCAACAAACGACGTGCTTCAGGTGGCACCCAGTGCACGGTCGCCATATTGGTGGCTGGCCCTCAGTTGGCCACATAGGATATACAACTGGAGACCGAATGAGGGGCAGGAAGGGCATCCCTACGCACGCATCCCCACATGGCTTACTAGTGCAGAGACCTACTCCGCCAGAGAAGGGCCTCGGGAGTAGAGGCTGCTACCAGGGTGCGGCAGAGACGATTCCACAACGTCAGGATACATGAATGGGGCCGCAAGGGTACACCTCGCTTTCCACCGGTCCATATGCAGGCGAGAAACATACGGAGGGCTGAGGCAACCGCCCGTACCCATGGCCTCGACAGCTTATCGGCTGAAGATAAAAGGGCTTCTGGATCTATCGCGGATAAGGAACTTTGGTGTTGCAGGTAGTATCACCCATGCTGCCCCTCTTGGCAGGCCGGAGTAGCCACATTCGTTAGCATCTCACCTGTACCCACAGGGGCCTACATCCAATCGAGGGTTCAATCCAGCGGATACACGGGCATTGGGTCAAATCTAAGGGACCTGGCTGCTATGAACCTGGGCGGGGGGCATGGGAGGAGGGTATGTTGGGGGAAAATGGGGCGGCTAACCAGGTGAGAGTGCGCACTGCCAAAAGAGAAAAGAGGGTGGGTCCACACCAAGTGCCAAGCGGCGAGGGGGTATAAAAACCAGGGTGGAGACAGATGGGGGGCAAAAGCAGTGAGATGCAGCCTGCAGATCCTCGACGGTTGCCCACTGGCAGTCATTCTGGCGTGTGGGATAGATAACGCTCAACGGACGCAGTCGCACGCCAAAAGACACGGTCGTATTGGCTACTTTGCCCAACAATAACATTGGGTAAGGCCCCGAGGAAGTGCTGGTGCAGCGGCGGGGACTTGGATACACCAGCGACGGCGAGTAGAGGTCATGCAGTGAAATAGAGACCGTCAACGGACTGCATCGGAGAGCCCGCCTTTGGAGAGAGGTAGCAGGTTGGGGAGAAGGAAGGGACGTGTGCACCCTCCTTCGGTGCTTGATGGTATTGGCCGTACGGTTGCAGTGCAACCAGTGGAGCCGGCTACGTGACCAGAGAAGCCCGTACGAGGTATTTGCAATCGGGTCGCAGCCCCAACCATACCACCCGGGTCCGCCCTTTCGTGCAGGTAGCAGGGCCGGTGGGCGTCAGTACATTTTGTTATCCTTAGTCCCCAGCAGTCCCGATCGGGTGGGATCGGGCATCCCCGCTGGCAGTCCCACCGGCGGGGTGCTTTTTTTAGTGTACCCCGCCTTTCTTCTCCACAACAAAAAATAATGCTGGCCATATCCGGTAAATAAAGGAGGGTGGGAACTAGTACGCTTTTTTCGTGCGGTCGACCACTTCCCACGCTAGTAGGCTCGGATGTTGGGGGGGGGGGTGGAGCCGTACCGGAGTCCTAGTGAGCGAGCGGTTGGGAGCCGGTCCATAACGCCCCCTGTCTCACTACTTTTCCAGTCCTTCAATCGGTACCCAGGCATCAGGGTGAAGGACTAGGCCAAAGTGGGCGGCAAAGGGCACAATGCCTTGGGTGCTCTATACTACCAGTCCTGAGTAAGTAGTAAGGCCACCGAGGAAATGACTAGGTTGGATATGGTTGACACGCAGAGGCGGGTGTGCGCTACTGCTGTCGGGTGCATTGCGGTCTGCACCGAGACCAGGGTCCAGTTCTGGTGACTGGGACAGCTAAGTTAGCTCTACAATACTGAATAAAGAGGTATAGCGGCAGGGACCGCACTCGAGCACCGCCAGAGGCGTCACTGACCACGTAGGGGAAGGCGCGCTAGGCTAAGGCAGACAGCCCATCAACCGTCTTCGTTGCTTCCCCAGTGGCGGATTGCCTGGGCCGTTCAGGGCATGTATGGCACCAGAGGTGTCCCTGCCCATGGATCCTGTGGATACCCGCCCGCCGGTCTTGCTATAGAGCTCCTTTAGCGCCCAGTAAAAGTGGAAGCAGACGCTGGCCTACCGGAGGTCCTCGAACGCGGGTCAATAACCGAGGCGGGGAGCATGCCATAGATAGTAGGTCTCCTGCTAAGACCAAGGCCACGGCCGGATACAACCCACGGGCGCAAGCCGTGTGAAGTACCGCGCTACCGGGCTGCGGCCGGTCGATCCTCGAGTGTTACCCTTGTGCAGCTGGGCTGGGCTCGGCACGGAGGGCACCAGGCAGACGCGTTGTTGGTGGGTAGGACGCGGTTGTGCCGCCTAATTAGGGAACATAATTTTATGCGGACACGTAAAGAGGGTAGCCAGGATGAACTAATGGGGTCCGGAGGAAAGGGCAGGGGTAAGTACTGGGCAGCACCCGCTGAGGAAACGTAAACAAACTGGCCTCTGAGGGCAGCTCTGGATGGGATGGTGCAAGGTTGTGGAAAGGAGTGAGGTTAACACCCCTCCCCCGGTTCTTGGTGGATGAGGTACCTCGCCTCACCTACTCACCGGCCTACTGTATACTTTGTTTACAGCTCTTGGAGGTATAGCAGCCTACAGCATGTAGTTGGTGTTGTTGGGCCCCGTAAATACGGTAGGGACATCGTGACTCCCACCCTATAAGGGTGCCTTTCTGAAGAAGCCGGATGATATTTTTTACGTCTTCCTTTTGGCACCTCGTTTCTTTTTGAGTGGTGCCTTAACGTAAACAGAAGCGACACTGCGTACCCCACCCCCGAAGGTAGTAAAGTGGAAGCAAGGGGGGGTATAAATCGTTCCGGCGCCGCCTTCAACCTCTTCCGGCACCTTTCTGTTACCTTTTTTTCTTACTACTGCCTAACACGGCCCGTCTCTTCAGAATACCGCTTTTGCTGACTCTCTTCCTCGGCCGGTTCGACGTCTCCACGCACTCTGTCTCCTTTACAAGTACCTCCTACAACCATGCTCTTCCACACGATTACCGAGCGCCTCTTCCTCAGCCCCGGAAGCCCCACCATGCTCGTGCCTGGTAAACGCACCCCGGCGGCTCCGCGCGTTCCAGTCCCTGTCCCTTAGTGTTCTGGATACTGACTTTTTCGGTGAGCATTTCTCCCCGTTGGGCACTCGTATCGATTCTAGCCTAGTTAACATGACTACTGCGCCTGTCCACCACCCTCACCAAGTTTCCGGTACCTCTTCTCCAACCATTGCTACCATGGCAACAGCATTTTCTCGAAAGCGGCAATCGACTTATGCACTCTCCCTAATGTTTTACCTGCCAGTGATGAAATGGCCTGCTTTCATTGACCAGCTGACTTCCTTGACGCCTGCTACCGAAACTACAATCGTGGCGACCGCCGGTGCCTCGCTAACGCTTGCACTGCACCGCCGCCCTGACCTCAGCGAACTGATGACGATCAAGCTAGTGCGCCCAACTTGGTGGTCACTCCCTGTACCTGCCACCAGTACTACAGATGTGATCACCGCCACTGACTCGCCATCAGCGTCCGCTTTGGGCCGTCTCCCTGTTCTTAGCAAACTGATGACGATCAAGCTGGTGCGCCCGACCGGCTGGACCCTCCCCGTTCCTGACGCCAGTATTGTGGACGCGGCCACCGCCGGTGCCTCGCCATCGACGCCGGCTATACATATCTGCCCGCATCCCAACGACCCGATGACGATCAAGCTGATGCACCCGGGCTATTCTATTTTCCCTGTTCTCAGCACTCATACTGTAGCCGTGGCTGCTACCAGCACACCACCAGCAGCGGACACTCTGTACAGTAGTGTAGATCCCCACGATCTGACGGCAATTAGACATGCGCAGGACTCGGCGGACACACATCTAACCAATCATTGCTACCGATCCTCTGGCCACCAGTGGTAAACCATCGTCAGCGTCTATCCTGCAATACCTTCCGGACCCCGAACTCCCGGCGACGATTAGACTTGCTCGCTTGTTTCATCCAACACCTTCCACATCCACCACTTACGCCTTGGTCAATGTTAATTTCACATCTTGCGTTGTGACTTTGCTGTGCCGAAGGAGGGTTTCATATATAATACCTATTAGTACCGCTGTGCGTCACCCACGGCTTGACATTCCCAGACTTGTCTGGCCTTCTATCATCCGAACTCACTTAACTTCTGTCCGACTTTAGTCCCATACTTTCTCTCTTGCTTATCCATCCGATCCTAGAATGACTAGCCCGACACTGCCCCCTTCTCTTGGCCACAGCTTAGGCTTGGCCCGGGTCCGGGATTCCACCATACTCTACCTTTCGGCCTTGATTATTAGTGATCTCACTGGGACTGGCAATTTGTGCGGCTGGTCCGCAATCTGATTCCATCTCACATAATTTCCCATCCGCCGGTCTTCTGGTTCACTGCGCGTGGTCTCTCCGTCCTGACTATTGTTCAATACTAGTGCAGTAAGCTGAGCTGGCTATTTTTAACATACGTGATCCCCATTTCATATGTTCATATCAAGGTAATCAACGCCGTCTATCATTACCAGTATGGTTGCTATATCTTCTCCATGTCTCATTATTAGCTCGTCAACTTCCTGTACTTAACTCGCACTTTTTTACCATCTTGATGTATCTGGTATGGTTGAGTTTCATTCATACACCCCTATAACTTATCTTCTATATCTAACTAGTATATCAGTAAATCCGTCCATAGCCACAACAGCTGAGCAACGCCCTTCATATAGTAGGCAGGCCAGTTTATTAGTTTTTTGAGTTAGTAATGACACCAAAACCATACTGCCTGCGCCGTATAATTAATGGATACATTAGCTACTCATGGTTTTGCCCTGTACCGCTTGATCAGAACAGTATGTAGGACAGCATTGCTCTACTGGAGTAGTGGATGTCATATTAATATCGCCAGCTACATACGGGGTATACCTTGCTCCTATTGAAACCGCTACCGGCCACCGCCCGATGCCTCCTTACCCAGCACTTCCAAGCCACCGTCTGATCAGTGGCCTCTAACTTCGTTTACGTTTCCCCATTTCATGTCATATTCGCCATCATAGGTGCACGACATTGGCTCACTTCTGAGAAGCTAAAAAATTACCGTGAGATCGTCGACAATGTTAAGGTGAAAAATAATCCATGTAGGGCGCAAACCCTAGGAGTGAGCCCTAGTGTCACTATGCAATAATGGATAATGCCGGGGTGTAGAATATTGGTGATTGGTTGCTGAATTATGCGCCGGACCGTTTATAGGCGAATAACTTCTTTAAAATGGTGTATTATGATAGGGGGCTTTCTTTGGCTAGTGACAAGCCTTGCTACGGTCCTTATTGTTGGCGTTTCACATTAATCCGATCAGACGCGTAGAGAACTGGGGTGCATTGCTGTTCAGTCGAGACTAAGAGTGACCAGATGCGATGATTTTGAATTCCTGCTGATATGGGTTGGATTGAGTGTTTATGGGACGAGGGGCTCACCCGGAAAGGGCCAAGCGGTTGCCAGGATGTAGGCTAGAGAACATGGGTGGTATTGGGAGGGGGGGAGCACGGGACACCGTGAAGACAATAAAGGTAAAATAATGAAAGGATACTGAAGAGAGGTAGATGGGTCGAGGTCATCCCTGTCCCTTTTCTGAACCTCGGTATCGGATGATCTGTAGCCTTCGACCCGGTAGGCCTGGTGCCTGGTGAAGCCCAAGGGTTGGGGACAGGGAGTGGTATTAGGGAGGTCGGCCACAAGAGGCCGCCTCCCGTACCCCTCCACCACTTTTCTCGCTGCCTTCGGGCACCTGCCATAGTTTTCCGAAATCAGCACAAGGTCCACTCAGATACGCCAGGACTGGCTAGGATATTAGCCCCTCCCCCATCCAGGCACCAATCTAGGATGTTAACAACAACATAATAGATACGAGAATAGACCGGCATTTGCTGAACAGTCCGCGCACCGGTTGTCATTTTCTAAATAGCTGCGAACGATTAGACTAGGGTTACCACGGCTACCAGCATCCCTGATATAGAAAAGATAACGAAAAAGTCAAATCAGCACCCCGTGGGCACTGTGAAATCGTCCGTGTACATTCCCTGGCTATAATTGGCGGCCAGGCCAAGCCCGCGTTTAGCAAACCCGCGCCACACTTCGCAGCGGTTAGTGCCATGAGTACGCAAATCCTCAGCATGAATGATAGCATCACGGGCGGTGAGGAACGTCGGAAAACACGGTTGGAGTTTGAGCCCGTCGACCACCAGCTGTAAAGCCAGCACGTTACCCTGGCTCGGCGCTCCCTTTTCGTGACCACCATGGTTCCACCAGTCAGCATTAAAGCCGTGACGGTCCACCAAATTCCAAAACACTTCATAGAGAAGACTGGCCCATACCTCACCGGCAGCGTGGATCTCGGCGTATTCGGGACGGTTGAGCCAGCTGTACGTTACGGGGTTAACAGTGCGATCGGTCGAAAAAGGGTGTAGGCGAAGGCCACCTGGTTTGCCCGAGACGTACGCGCCAATGGCGATGGGCGGGTACGGAATACCGGTGCTGTTGGTCCCGTTGCCGACGTCGCGGACCTGGAGAATAGCAGCCACAAAATCACTCCACCCTTCAGCTAGCCCGGCGGATTCTCCAAACAGGAGGCAGAAGGAGTTAGCCGGGCCCCCCGTCAGCCGCGCAGTGAGGCCGTGCGTATACTCGTGGACCACAACGGTACGGTCCAGGGTGTCGTCCCGATGCGGCGTGGTCAGGTTAAACAAAAACATCCACATGGTGGGTGGTTCGCCGTCGGGTGGCGTGTTAAAGTAGGCGTTGTTAAAACGGTCGGGGTTCTGCGCGTAGGCTACGAGCGCGTCGTTACCCAGACCACCCCGGCCAAAATTGTTGGTCTGGAAGTTCCCGGCCGGTTCGTCAAACCCGTAGCCGTAGAGAAGGTCGTGCATCATGTTGGTATGGTAGAAGAGCTGGGTCACCGATGCCTCTCCGTACGCCGTGGGCTCTTGGGACAGGTCGAGCGGAAAGGCGAAGGTGCTGTGGTCCGGCCCCGTGCCTTGAGGCCGGATTAGTACTTCCGACCCGGACTGGCGGTCGGGCGAATACAGCTGGGCGCGTACGTTATTTCCTTGGGTGTCCGGGTAGACGAAAGTGTCATTGGTACGCTGCCAGCCCAGTGGCGACGCGTCAGGGTGCCACGGATCGCAGACCAGCTGCCGGGGGCCCTCATCGGGGTTAGTCAGGGGCCACGGGTAAACCAGGTAGCAGGCGGGCCGTGCGTAGTCCCACACGGCCGCCAGGGCCAGATCTGACTGGCGCAGCTGGACAACGTAGTGGTGCGGGTCGAGCCGGATGGTGAGTGTCCAGACCGGTACGGTGCGGACCGATGGATGGTTGGTCGCGGCAGGGATCCGGAGTACTTCCATGGTCGCACGGACCTCAAGGTCGGAAGCCACCCATACGGGCCGGAACACGTAAGTGGGCGATGCAACCTCCCCCTCAATACCGATACCTTGGGGCTCGGGTAGGTCAGCTGCATGATCGGCAGCCACGCCAAGGTGGTGCAGGAGTGCTAACAGGGCGTCCCTTGGGGCACTGGGCTTGACGGACAAGGCCCCGTTGTGGTCTTCGTCGATCGGCTGGGAAAACGTGGCGGTTCCGATCGAGACTAGAATGTTGTCGTCGGCCACATTGACCGTCACGTATTCATTCGCTACCGGACGACCTGATTCCAGGAGTTGAAAGTAATAATGGTTGACGGCTAATCCGGGGGTACGGTAGTGGGACTGCAGTCGATAATCATGTGGCGAAAGGTCAAGGAAGTCATAGAGAGAATGCCGGGCCACCGCGAGTGCGGACTCGTGCCCACCTAGCCCCACGCCATGACTTCGGGGTGGTGCAATAAAAGATGACGCCGGGTAGGGTGGCACCACGCTGCGTAGGATGGCGCCGATTACGAGGATAACTGGCGATGTTACTATCAAAAGCGTGCCCAGAATTGCACCAGTACCGCTCTTGCCGAGAAGGAAGACCATGCCGAAGGTTGGCAGAAAGGGCGGAACTGAATCGAGGGTTTGGTTCACTAATACTATCGACGGCGCAGTTAAAGGGCTGTTTGGGCAGGGCAGGCCATGCCGCTGCCCTCGCTTTTTATATATCTCTACTTGATTCGGGTATGGGCATCCGACGATGACTACCCCACGATCGTAGCGTCAGAAGGTGGTGAAGGGGGCCTATATGGTAATACTCACTTCTGATTGCTCTATAAGCCTCGGATGTTTAATAACGAACGCACCAGAGCCTGAGCAATACAGTGACGGCCACGTTCGGGACGTTAGTTAAGCATGCGGTAGAGCCGAGCCGGCCTAAAGGCTTAATGGACACGCCGTGAACCTTCCCATCAGACGTGACGTACATGTCCCCTACTTTACCAGCCATCTCACATATATTGCAAAGCCCTGCAAAAGGGTGGGCATTCTCATGTTCGACAAGATGAGCCATCAGCTTTAATACGTTGATTCTCCATGAATGCGGAGCGCGAGCCAAAGACAGCCGGCCGCCCTCCTGGGGTCGAGGCCTCGCTCATCCGCCAAACGGAAACAGAATACAAATCGGCAACACACGAGAGATGCCGATGACCTCACGATCGAGGTGGAGAGGCACGGACTTAGTGGATTTTGAGGAGCTCAACCTCGAAGATGAGCACAGCGTTGGCCGGAATGATGCCACCGACGCCGCTGGCACCGTAGCCGTAATCGGGGGAGATAGTCAGCTCGGCCTTCTCACCAACGTTCATCTGGGGGACGCCCTCGTCCCAGCCGCGGATGACCTGACCGACACCGACGGTGAAGCTGAAGGGCTGATTGTTGCGCTTGGCAGTGCTGTCGAAGACGGTGCCGTCGGTCAGCTTGCCGGTGTACAGCATGTCGACCTTCTGGCCGGTCTTGGGCTGAGGGCCGGTGCCAGCCTTGATGACCTTGCGAGTGACGCCCATGACGGTGGAGGGGGAGGGAGGCTGTGGGACGGTGGGTTTCTGGTCCGGGGTGAAGAGGAGGTAGCGGAAGCTGAAGAAAATGAGAACGCCGGTGAGGAGGAGAGTGACGGTTTGACGGTTGAAGAAGCCAGGCATGGTTAACGGATGCACAGCCAGGGTCGGGGCGGGGTGAAGTGTTATATATCTTGGGGGATAGAAACAGAAGGAAAGCGGTCGAAGGGGTGGGTTTGAGAGCGGGGGAATAGCGATGGCATAAACCCCTCGATTTTAGCACCGTGAGTGGGGAGCTGGGTGGGTGGGAACGGAAGGTGGTAGAAGGCAAATGGTGACGAGGGGTACGTAGGGCAATGGGAGAAGGAGAAAGCTCCACATGTGCGCTTGGGTGGGTGTGGGCGAGTGTGCAGCGTTTCAAACGTACACAGCGGCCGGGGGGAGGGGGCAGAGCCAGCACTGCATCCGTGGGGAGCCAATCACTGGTGGTCAGGGCCCCCGCTAACGACCAGGGTCAGAGGGGGGAACCATGTCTGTGGCCATAACGGAGATGGGTGACGGGCTAGGGGTTGGCTAGAGCTCCTCTACAGAAGGCTTAACCACAGAGTCAGTCCAGGCCCAACCGCACAGGCCCTTTATGGCATGGCCACTCCACCAGTGCTGGTGCGCGTGGCCTCGCATTGTGACAGGCTCAGCTTGACTACCAAGGTCGCCTGCTCACCGTGACTGTACCGTTGAAGTACCCTCGCGGGGAGGGAAGTGGTCAGCACAGGTAAATGCAATTAATGCTGGCTACTAAAGAGACTGTCCAGTGCACACAATACCCATGTGTGTGGGTGAATTAGTGTACGTCCCAGCCAGCGACGCCACCAATACCAAATGTAGCCACTTGATACAATGGTAGCGCGTGTGTACTTCCGGGGCACCTTCCCAAAACGGGTCCAGCGTGGCTGAGCCTCGCCTTGTACCAAGCACATTCGAATTCTACCCCCCCCTCACATACACCAACCAGCGATTCCTAGCAGAACCTAATAACGACATCCATTGTGACGTCGGTTCCTACATGCAGGCGCAGCAGTGGCCTGATCTCGTTAACCAGCCGTCGTCCACTTTATTCACCAGCACTACGGCCGCGCCGCAGGTTTCCGTTTTGCCTGGATAAACAGGTTGGGTTTCTTGCGCGCGGGAGCGCCACCTTGGCCAGGAGGGGCGGCCCGCTTTTGGATAGGTACGAGCCGTGGGTCCGTGACGAACGGCCGGGATACACCGCGACTTGTATCCAACGCGGGGCTGGCTTTCCCGACCGCCTGGTTGATCCCGGAGTGGGTCATTGTCCCCATCACCTTCTTTTCGGCGGTGCCAGCCGGATCGGCGGAGGGTGCTGTTGATGAGTCGGTCGAACGTCGCTGAGCTTTCCGGCGGCGCCGCCGAGAGCTACTCGGGCTGAGTCCGGTACCATCCGGCGGCGAGGCAGGTGAAATCCCGGGCAGGACAGTTGCCGACGGGGGCGGGGGTGTCGGTCGTTGGGTAGGCTTGGTCGAATCGACTGGACGCGAGCCCGGACGGTTCGTACCATGCCCGCCAGGATTGATCGAGGGCAGGCGGGCCCGCTGTTTCGTGTCCCCGACGGCCGAATTGATTACTTGGCTCAGGAGGTCCTTACCCTTACCGGCGGTGGCTGCCTTGGGTGGTGGTGCCCGGGCGGGTTGTTTGGCGGGTGGCTCGTCAGCTCGACGGACTGTTTGCGGGGAGGCGGCACGCTTCCGGTTACCGGTGGTGGTCGCCGTGGGCTTTGGCGGTGGTGGGGCCCCGCCATTCTCGTTCATCGTGTCGTCGGTTAACGGGGGCGACGGCGGGGAGGATGATGCACCAGCGTTGATCGGGGGTAGAGGGGCATCCAAGGTTTCGTTTCGATCGGCGCGGCGTACGAGATGGTCAATGTCTGGGTAGTGTGCCACATCTAAAGGTTCGGCGCGGGCCCGCTTACGGTCAGTTTCGGGGTTGACGAGGGTCTCAGGGGGCAGTGCGGCCGGTTCGTGGTGTACTTGTAAGGTGTCGGTTTTGTTGCTCCCATCTACTTCGTCGCCACTACTCATCCCACTGTCGCTGGAGGTATCCATCTTGAACACGTTTCCTCTCGCCCGCTTGGCCGCCTTCTTGGCCGCCAGTTTAGACTTGGCCACGGGCACCGCGGGCGCTGGTGTACCACCACCGTTTCCAGGTGTCTCTGTCAACGACCGACGCGGGTGAATACTCCGCGCTGGCGAGGTCAACGTCGGCGCGGGTACGAGATTCGGGTACGCCGTACCTTTAGATGGTAATTGACCAAATAGGCCCGCCGACTGGAAAGTGATGTACGCCTTGTGTTCCTGAGCGGATTCGACGAGTAACCTCCAGACCGGATGGCGCGTAAGGTACACGCCGTTACCAAACATGAATAGAGATAGGCGAGCGCGGGTCATGGCGACGTTCATCCGTCGTAGATCCGCCAGGAACCCAATCCCTCCCCCGCCACCCCCACCATTTCCTTTGGGTTGCGACCGGACACAAGAGAAGAGAATAATATCCTTCTCCTGGCCTTGGAACCCGTCAACGGTGTTGAAGTCCACCGTCTGGCGAACACGGGGCCCAAACCGCTGCTCAAAGAGCTGCCGTAACCGAAACATTTGCTGTTTGTAGGGCGTGATGACACCGATCCGATGGGCAAAGGTTTCGCGGGGAAAAGTCCGACACAACCCAGCCACGAAATCACAGAGGGCCTCCGCCTCGGCGTGGTTAACCAGGGATTTGTTGCCGGCGGACTGTTCGCGGCCGTGGGCCACGTGATAAAACCGAAACGGGGCAAACCGGGGGATACGGCCCCCCGCACCTTCGCCCCCGCCACCACCGGCAGGGTCGACATGCCACACCGCAACTTTACGTTCCCGTAGATCCGGCCCGTCGAGCAGCTGGGCGTTATAAAACATCCGACTGGGAAACCGACTGATTTCCGGGTGCATGCGGTACTGAATACTCAACAGGTTCACGCAGCCGGGGTTGGACTTTTGCAGTCGGACAAACAGTGACTGGTTGTAGAGGTAGTTGGAGGCCTCCGGGGAAATGACGGTCGGCGGCAGCTGGTTGGGGTCACCCACGAGGATACACCGGCGGCAGCGGTACTGGAGGGGGATGAGGCAACTGAGTTCGACCGATTGGGCAGCCTCGTCGATGATGACTGTCTCGAAGGCGCAGTGCATAGACTGGAGGGTCTCGTGACCGCTGCCCGATAACGTACAGCATAGAATGTCCGTGTCCCGGAGGATCTGCTGGCGTACCTGGCGCCGGTTGGTCTCCATCCCCTGCAGGAGCGCCGTCTGGCGGTCACGCTCGCGGTTGGATTCCGTGGTGAGTTCCCACTGCTTGCGTTTGAGCCGTTTGCCGCCGTCCTCGAGTCGTTCGATTTCCGCCAGGTCGGGCCGCCGCTCGGCCGCCTTGGCGCGTACCTGCGCCTTAATTTCGTCTTGCTGGCGGATCAGGGCCTTGATTTCCTGGTGGATGGCGTCCTGGCGCTCGATACACTGGTCCATCTGTGCCCGGATGGTGCCCGTCGTACCCTTGGGATCCTTGGTGTCTTGGCCATCGGCCGGTCCGGTGGGTTTGGCACCACTAGCGCCACTGCCCGCCCGGTTTAACCCCACTATGGCGTCGTCCACCAGCTGGTCCAGACTGACGGCCCGGACCTGGGCGTTCATACTATCGGCAACCCCGATCCGCACGACCCGGGGGTATATTGGCTTACCATCCGCCCCGGTCACGCCGTCCATGATACGCTTGACAATTTCGTCGACGGCGGCGTTACTCGGGGCGCAGATGAGAAGCTTGTCGTTGCCGGCACCCGTGGAATCGACGGCACGGGGCACCTTGTGCACCCCAGCAGGTCCGGTGGGAACGGCGATCGGGACGGCGTTGCGGGAAAATTCGTCATCACCGGCCGCCGCCGACTTTTCCGCTACCTGGCCCAACAGGCACCCCACGAGGGCGAGAATAGTCCGGGTCTTGCCCGTACCAGGGGGTCCCTGGATGAGGGAGAACCCATTGCCGCGGCGTTTGACGGTAAGTACGGCCTGGGCCTGCGGTCGGTTGACCCCGTAGGTCCGGATACACTCGTCGACCTCCGTAGGGGGGAGGGCCGGCACGGCTGGGATACGGGAGCGGAGGACGGCTGGCATGAGGCTGAGCCCGCCCAAGTTGGCCAGCCCTAGGTACTCGCGGTTCATGGTGGTTAGTTGGGTCAGTTTCCACAGTCTCCAGCGGGATCCTGTATAAAGCAGCGACTGAAGGTTGGCGAAGTCCTCGCCTGTCCACCCCCACAACGATACCTGGGCGTAGGTCTTGAACGTGCGGGTTACGTGGACCTTGGTGAGGAGAGTCCGATGATCCGGCCGGAGTCGACCCAGGGTCATGGGTGCCAGATCGCTGTCCGGGCCCGTCTGATTACCCTGCGACGGGTGCCTTGCCGCGGGCTGTCCGTCCTCGGGCCGATACTCGCACAGGACGGCCAGATCGCCTTCCATGACATTCTGGGCGTCAGCGACGGTGAGCTCGAAGGTCAGTTCCTGGAAATCGTTGACCGAAGCGCGGGCTTTCAAGGTGGCCCACAGGTTCAAATTATGCCGGGCCTCGTCGCGGGCGTGCCGAATCTGCATCCAGGTCTCGGCGAGCAGGAGAGGCTCAAAACATTCGAGGTAGTCGGCCTCCGAGGCAAAGGTGTCCGGGACGCGCTGGTACGAAGGACGGTAGTGGAGTCCCGGCGGGTAGCTCGGGAGGCTGGCGGAATGGGCGGTGGGATTCCCCGGCGCCGGCTGTTCCATGTGGCGGAGGGACCAACTCAGGATACGGCGGTGGAGTGAAGTCAGGTCGGTCACCCGGGCTCGCGGATACTGACCTCCTTGGGGCCCCGTCGCGCCCTGCTGGTAACGTGAGGGCACGGCAATGAGTTTTCCAACGGGTTTGATGTCCACTGGTCGGTTGGGGTCCCCGATCACGTCAATCAATTTGATGCCGCGACGGACGGGCGGGGCGGCTACGGACTTGGGACGTGACAGAGTGATGGCCGACGGTGCATCGCTGTCGGTGGCCCCCAATAGGCCCATCAGGCCTTTACGACGGGACCCCTGACTGTCATCGCCATCGGCCTCCGAATCACTGTCGCTGGTGGACCCCGCGGACGTGGACGCCGCCGCGGTCTTACCATGGACGATCGCGGCTGAATCCGTTTTGACCCGGCTATGATCAATCTCCGTCATGGGCAGGGGTTTTCGCCCGGGGATGGTTGGCCGGGCGGCAGGCGGGACCCCGAGGGCCTGACGTTCGCGGGCAAAATCGCTTCGCAGGGAACTCAGTCGGGACGCATTGGCGGCCGCCATGGTTGGCCGGAAATTGCCCACGGTTTTCTTGATAACTGGGGCGGAGACCGTTACCCCACCGCCAGGGGCCTCGATGATCACAGTGTGTGGGACGAAACTGGATTTGGCCGGGCCGGCGGGTTTCCACGGGCGGAGGAGGCCGCCGCCGTTGGAGGCGCGGCGGACAGCTGAGGTATCAGGGGCTAGCGATCCCGCTGGGAAGTTGAGGCCAGACCCCCGGGATGACTTCGTGGCGGCTACGGCCGTGGTGGCGGTCCGCGTTAGCGAGCCCGCGCCAGCCGAGGAACGAGTCCGAGCCGATCCCATACCACGTGAAGTCGCCTGCCTAGGAGTCCTCCCCTCATCCCCCTCCTCCTCTTCGTCCTCGTCATACTCGACCTTGGATCCTCCAAAGAACGACGACGACAATTGGGCGGTACTCCGCCGGCGCCATGCCGCCGACGACGCACTCTTACCAGTTCCGGAGATGTGAACATGGTTACCACTTGTGGTAGCCAGTGACGAGCCTCGGGCCGCGGCCTCCTCCTTGAGAAACGATGCCCCGCGGGCCCCGGGCGGCTGGATCCAGGAAGGGCGCAAGGGTGATAACTCGGGCGACGAGTCTTCGATGATATTACGTCTCGGAGCCTGGTGCCGAGGCTGCACAATGAGGCCGGGTGTATCGGGTGTCATGGGTGTGATGAGCGAGCCCATTCGGGCCGGCCGCGACTGCGTAGTGTTAATTTTCGGGGCGGGCGTGGTGAAGGTAGAGGTGGCACCGACCGATGACGCAGCCGGGCCGGCATCCAAGGCGGTCCAGTCTACATCTAAATCGCTGTCGTCAAATGTATCCAACTCGCGCTGGTAGTCCTCGGCGGATGTACGGGTCATGGATGCCGCCGCCTGGGCTTGGGTTTTGGACGTGAGGCTGCCCAGTGTAACCGCTGATTTGGGTGCGGAGGTGGTCGGCTGTTGCCCCTCCAGCGCGGCCATGCTCTCGAATAGCTCGTCATCGTCATCATCCGATATCACGATGGTGTCGAAAGGGACGGTGGTGCGTGGAGTGACCGTCGTGGTGGTGGTGGTAGTGGTGGCCACTAATTTCGATCCGGCTGCCGGCTGCTCCTTCGTGTGCCGCGTCGTTAATGTTGGCGAGAGCGCGCGGACCGAGGTTGGCGTAGGGGACGCCGGTAATGGCGAGGTCGTCGGCGCCGACACAAACGCCTTGAGGGTAGACTGCCGCCCGATTTTACCGGTCCGCGCGATGCTGGTACTCGAACTGGCAACGACACTGGCGCTGGCCTCAGCGCTGGTAGTAGACGCCGTGGGCCGCAAATCCGACGTGAGTGGGTAACATAGTTCGTCAAGGTACGCCTGTAACCTCACCTCCAACTCCGATTTTTGGTCGTCGCCCAGGTATGACATGAATCCCGGTTCCGTACGAGCGACTTTGGCGATCTTTCCAAGCACCACGGGGTCGAACCGGTACGCCACTGCAACATCGCCCACGTCCTTAAGGGGCACCAAATCGGGGAACCCACCATCCGCTGCCATCGCGGCCTCTACCTCGGCCCGCGCGACACCCACAACCTGCCCAAGCTCAACGGGAAGCGTCAGTAACGCCACCAGCTGGGCAAACGCCGCATCACGCAGCTTCTCGTCGGTTACAAACAGCCACCGCAGGGTCGTTTCAAGGCTATTACTCAGCTGTTGACCTTGGAGGGCGTGGAACTGGGCGTCGGCGAACAATGGGGTGAGTGGGAAAAACTTGGGCACAAACATGGCGAGGAGCATCCGACCGGTTTCAAACACCTCATGCATCACACGCGCCACATCGTCCCCAGAGAACCGCTCCACCCAGCTAAAGCCCTGGTACCCAGTCAGGTTGAGGAAATCGACGGTGCGAAGCCATAGATCCGGCAGGCTATGCCGAACTCGGTCGACGCTAGCCGGATCCCCGTCTCCAAATATGGCCGTCGACTGACCGTCGGACGGTTGGGCTGGCGTCGTCGGTGGCTTCGCAACCGCTTCCAGCATAATCCGGAGGGTGGTCATACCGACCGCCAAGACCTTGGTCAAACGGGCGGTGATTTGGCACAGCTCGTAACCGGTATCGACCCCACGACGATACGAGTCCATGATATCCGCGATACACACCACGCTGTCCTCGGGGGCGTAAGCCACGAGGCGGGCGATAAACTCCGACTCGCCCCACAGGAAGGGCAGGTCGCGTAACGTACGTTCGAGCGCCGGGCTGTGCGTGATACTATCTTGAATCCATGTCAGAACGGCCAGCCGGAGGGTCGTGTGGTTGGCAAACAAGAGCCGGAGAAGGGCCATGATACCCGGACGGGCCAGGAGGTCTGTGACCGTGTCACCGCCGACGGCGGCACTGGACAATGGGTCGCCGCTTACGCTGCCCAGAAGGGACCGCCGTGCGTGGGTTTGGTTGGCCGTCATGCGCTGAAACATACGAGTGGCTAAGGGCCCGAAACTTTCAATCACGTCCTGGACGACGGCGAGGTTCTGGAGACAGCGGTCCCGGACCGCCTGTTGGCACGGCTGCGTCATGGCCCCACCGTTCTCGGTTAAGGTGGTACGGGCCTGGTCTAGGAGACTACCGTAGTCACACCAGAGGACTTCCGACACGGCAAACAAAATGCGGAGATGGAGCGGGGTGGGCAGGGTACCTTGCAGACACGACATCCATACCGTCCTGGCCAGGGCGTACTCCGGGGCGGCGGCCAGGTACGGGTAAGCGGTCACAAATCCCCCGGTTCCGGAGGCTGCCAACGGGTCCGGCTGGCCGGGCTCGGTCAGGGCGCGCTGGAGGGCGATGAGTTCGTCGACGAAATGGCGGATAAAATCCACATCGCGTTGGAGGATGGCCTCGGCGGCCGTGATGGCGGCAGGGAGGGTATGCGCGTGTTTGGACAGTTCGATGAGAAGGTCGACTACCTGGACACCGTTGGCGGTGATCCATGGGAGGAGGGCCAGTGAGACGGACGGCGGCGGTGGCGTGCGCGTTTGGGCAGAGGGGCGGTTATGGTTGGCCGTGACCATTCCGCGGTCGGCTTGATCGTCGCTGCCAGGTGGCCGGATGCCACCCACGTAATACTCGGTCAGAAGTTCCACCAGGACCCGGCCACTGATGAGACAGTTTTCCTTGGGGTATGCATAGAGTGTAGCGGCCCAAGTCGAGGTCTTTTTGAAGACCAGGGTCCAGAGCCCCGCAGCCTGGTCGTCGGCTCGGGCGGCACGGACGTAAGGGACAAGCCAGTCGAAGGTAGCCTGCAGTCGGCGTTCGGCTACGACCAGACGGTCCTCCTCGCTAGGCGGAATCGGGGTCAGGGCCGAGGGTTCCGTCTTGTTACCCGCGACATGATCGCCGTCGTCGGCTCCACTCGCACCTGAATCTGCCGCGGCTGCAGCCGCTGGCCCGGTTTCACGCATCGCGTTCTCAAAGTACGGATGCTGGAGGACGGTACTAATCATCCGGTAGGGATAAAAGTCGACGAGCGGCGCCCGGCGGAGGGGCAGGCCCGAGCGAGCGCGAACGGGCCGGTGATCCCAGAACTGCGGACCAAACGCCTCGAGAAGGGGTACGAGCAGCCGCAGGGCCTCGTAGTATAGTGTATGGGAATTGACGGTCAGTAGCGCGGTAACGAGGTACGGAAGGTGGGCGGCGCCGGCATTCCGGGTATTCTGACGCAGGTAAGCGGAGCGGACGGTGGGTTCTACTTGGAGCAAGATGAGACGCAAGGCCTTGACAGCCCAGGCCAGCCGGTGGGTGGCCGGCTGAGGTTTAAGGAAATCACTAGGCCGCAATGCGCCAAAGTGGGCCTCGTCGTCGGTGATAAACACGGTGGTGAGGTGGTCAATGACCATATCGGCCAGTCCCGACAGGGCCTGCCATTGGAGGGCGCCAACAGACCGGGGCGTACTACGCATGGCCCCGTAGGCCCAGTGGCGGACGTACTCCCAAGGGTGGAACAGGAGGACGAGAAGGGCCGGCATGAGGTGTTCTCCCACCTCCAGCGTTTTCTGGTCCAGGATGACGCGTAGCAGGAGACAAAATAGGCCGTTGACGGGCGGATGAGTGAGAAACCAAGGGTTCTGAAGGACTTCGTATACAACGCAAATGACCTCAAACGGGAGCGCCGGGCCCGACGGGAGGGAAGTGGGTTCTGGGATGGGCGGGGCGACGCCCAACTGGGCCTGGGGCTGCAGTCCGCCGAATGGTTGTGCGCCCGGGGTGGTGGGTCGCCATTGGGTTGGTGGAGTGAGGACGGTCGGCGTCCCGGCGACGAAAAGATTAAGCTGCTGGTCGGCTAGATTGAAGGCGGCCTGCCAGACCCGTGCCAAGTCATCGTAGAAAAGTTGCCGGAAAAACGCTGCGACAGCCTCGGGCGGGTACCGCCGGTCGCACTGGGTGTGGTACTCGGCCTTCGCATCGGTATAGCACTGGATACAAGCGGTGCATTGGAGTAATTGGGCGGCAACCGTAGCCTGAAACTTAGCCAAGCCGGGTACCGAGTCGGCCGGCAGGGAGTGGAGGTGAAGGAGCTGCGTCAGGAGTGGCCGCAGGGACGGGTTGCACCACCAGCAGGTGAGTCGGGCTGCTTCGCCCTCGATAAAGTAGCGGAGCCCTAGTTGAAGGAATTCGGGCAAAATGCGTTCGTGGCTCGCCGCCGCCGCGGATTTATCGGACGGAGGAGGGGCTACTGGTGGCTGTGACTTGACCGACGATTTCTTGCCCCGGGTCCGCGCATCAGTGGTGCTGCCAACGGCGGTCGTCGGGGCCGGCGCCGACTCGGAGACGCTGAGCTCACGCAGCAGGACCTGGAGACGGGCATAGTCGGACTGGTTGCCGGGACCGACCATGATATTGGCGATCAGGGAAAGCCTGCAAAAGGTTGGCGAGGAGATAAAGACTGGGCAAAATGAGTGGCCTGGGCACGACGGTTGGTCGTAGGCATGCAAAATATGAAGTGGCAATGTACGGGTTGGGAGGAAACGGGCGGGCAGACTTAGGATCGTGGCTCGTAAATGGGTGAAGCTGCGAAGGTACCATTGGGAGGGCGAAAGAATCCAGCGTTGCGCAGCGCAGAGCTGGAAAAGTTGCCAGTGACACGGGCAACAAGGAAAAATTTGGGTACAGTGCGGTAGTAAATAAACACACGGCGACAAGCCAGCGCCTTGGTGGTAAAGTCGCTGGGAAACATGCCCGGTTGAAGTGTCGAGCTCTGGAAAAATTGGGGGAGGGGCCCCTAGGGTTCCGGCACGGTGATACGGCTTGGAGCGCTGGGTTGCAGTATTTCCAGCGTCCGTCGTGTCTGGCTCTCCTTTGACGAGGTGACAGATGGGTAGGGAGCTCGGGCAACATTGGTGCCAAGGTGAATAGTAGCCGGGCGGGGTCTGGACTCTACCTTCCCCAGACTTGTCTAGGGTCCAGGAGCAGACCGAAGGCTAATGAAACGACCTTGGTCGTCAAAGGCGGTGCCATCGTCCGCCGAGTGTGCCGCGGCACTGCCAGAGGATAAAAAGCACCAAACAAGGAGGTTTTGCAGTTGTGCTGTGGAAGACATGTGGAGCTGCCGCCACGTCAGCGCCAACCGAGAGCCTTGTGGTTTTCATCATAAGCGGCTCGTCACTGATGCTCCCACTGGCGGAAGTCTGTGGGTCCACTCCTGGTATTGATCCTTAGCGCCTGCTCGGCTTGTCATTTTGCTCCTCCCCCCGCTTCCGAGTTTCCGCGACCAAAATTTGAGAATGCAGGCGAGTCTAGCCGATAGGCTGTACCCTACATGTATATTAATAGGTGGTGGGAAAGGAGAATGGAACGCAAATAATGAAGACATACGAGGAGAGAAGAAAAGGCAGGGCATCAGATACGAGCGACGTAGGCAGCGGAGAGTACAAAAAAAGCCGAATGGATTATGCATAAAATGACCAAACCGAAAAAAAAACGAAGCGGAAATTAGGGGCAAAGCTCTTTCCTGCCCTCTTATCTAGACCATGGGGTGCTGTGCCATTTCGTAGGGCGCCTCCGTCTTGTGCCAGTGGATCGGACAAGCACCACCGGGACCGGGGAGGTTGTTGCTGCCACCGGTCGCCCGCGGGGGAACGCGGAGGTCGAGGCCGTCGAGCCAGGCAATGAAGCGCGGGACGCCGTTATTGAGGATCCGCGGGGTGAATGCGAGGGCCTTGTAGTCGGCGGGGTCGACAGCGGTAGCTGGAGCGACGGTGATCTGAGAAGGCGAGACCCCGCTGCCCATAGCGAAGGCGTCCTGGGCGTAGATTGAGTCGGCACGACCCTCCGGGGCGGAATTAAACCGGTAAGCGTTGATTAGGCGGCGACCCAGGGATGGCCGGAGTTCGCAGCGGCAGCGCACGCGGTACGGCGTCAGGTTGAAGTGGTCGTGGACGGCCAAGTCAAGGGCGTAGAAGTACAGACTGAACATGCTGTAGGTGAAGAACACGGCTATCAAAATGTCCACAAAGTAGTGCAGGTGGGTGTAGAGCACCATGATCATACCAGCGATGCTGTGAAGCGCACTGTAGATGATGATCACGGCGTACCGACTGTGCACCCGCCACAAGAAAAAACTGGCACACAGGATGACGGTGTGGCCCGAATAAATGTTGTCGGTACAGGCCTTAGTCTTGGTGGTGATCATGTCCCAGCCCACGCGGAACATGTCAGCGGCGCCGTGGGTCTCGGTGGGCACGCAGTCGAGGCGCGGGCTCGGCACGGTGGTCACGACCAGAGTGAAGCCCCGGAAGAAGTAGAGAGTACCGATGAGCCACAGACACCGTCGCACAAAGATGATACGGTTGCGCCAGTTGGTGGTGAGGAGCAGGTTACCGGCCAGGACGATAATCAGGGAGGAGGACACGAGGTCGTCGGCCACCGACACCTTGTTAACGTACGGGAACCAGTCGAAAGCCAAGTCGCGCAGCTGAGGGTCGCTTTGGTTCCAGCGGCGGTCGGAGACCATTTGCATAAACACCATAAAGAAGGCCACCACTACGAGGTACACGACAGCGAGGAATGTCCGCAGGATTTCCCAGTGGTTGACCTGTTTGGGGGCCTCGAGAATGTGGTGCCACAGGCGCCGGGGTAATTCCCGCACTTGGGCAGCGTCGAAGCGCGGAGCCATGTCGAGGGACGAGATGGAGGCGGGGAGGACGTCGAGAGTAGGGGGTGACCACAGAGACAAGGTGGCGCCGTGAGAGGGATAGGGCGCGAGGAAAGCGAAGGGCGAGGAGAGAGTCCACGCGTCTGGCTTGACAACTGGTAGCTAATAGCGTAAGGACCTAGCAGGCTCTAAAGATAGTGGTGGAGGCTGGCGTCAGGGGGGTGCAATGCAAAGTGAACTGAGGAGGATGGGGGCGGTCGGCGCGTGGAGGCTTGGAAAAAAATAACGAATATTGGGTCCGTGGCAGTCCAGCGTATAAAGGACGAAACAGTATGCCAGTGGCCAAGGCAGAGTGGTGTAGACTCCGCCGGACGAACCAGAGGCGAGGAACGGGTGCCGGTACGGAGATGGAGGGCGGGTCTGCCGGTTGGATACTGGCAGGGAGCGCAGGCGCACGGCGGCCAATCAGCTACGTTGATGTGGCGGAGGCAAAGTCGGCTCCGGAATCCTGTCGGAGGTATACAGTCCGATATGGACGGCAGAACGGGCAGCCGCGGCTTCAAAATAAACTATGTGCCAAGTAAACGTGAAGGGTAGATTATTGCTCCGAATGGAATTAAGGAACTCGTAAGAGACATAAAAACAAAGGCTGGTGAGAAAAAGAAGCCGAAGGGAGCGACAACAGACAATATACGGAGAGTTGTCGTCGAGTAGTCCCCTGGGAGTCAGTGGGCACTGTAACGGAGACGGGGAGCGAACTGAATGAGGGGGGAACTGCGGGGGTTAGCTGCCAGGAGTCGAATGCCCTGATGAGCCTCGTCGAGGAGCTTACAAGGAGCGGACGCTGGGGTAGTGGAGCTAATCCGGCGCGAGCCAGGATGGTGAGAGGACAAAAGGTGGCCGCAATAAAGGCGTCGAGCCAAAAGGTCTCGGTTTGGAAATGGGAAGCACGCTATCCGCCAACAAAGACTTGGAGACCGTGGAATTGCCTTAACGGGCCGCAAAGAGACGTAGCGAGTCGGGATACAAAAGTAGTAAATCGAACCGGGGACGGGGTGCGCAGGGGACCAGTCCGATTATATAGAGGCGAGGCGCCCGGCTGACAGGAGGCTGGGTGGATGGCCGGCAGAGAACCTCCGAAATAGAAGGCTGAAGGAACGGCGGGCCAAGCCGCCAAGAGATTGGCCACATGAAGGGCCGACGGACTTCCGAAGGGGGAGGCCTGCTCATTGGGAAGCGCTTAGGGGCGGGAACGAAAAGGGAAAGTGAGAAGGAGGGGGCAGTAGTAGCTGGTGATAGTGTGAGCCTGCCGCCCAGTTACTCTGCGTTGTGGTCGTTGATGCCCTGCCGCGCGAAAGAGAGGGGGAAGGGTAGGCCGAGCGGGTCCCGGTCGGCACACCGTTCGTACAGGCGCCATCTAAACCGGCGGCGGCTTTGCTTCGATAGAACGGCAGTAGAAGGGAGGAGTGAGGCAAATAAGCTCCGACAGGACCAGTAGGAACCTGTGGCACCTGTGGCGTTCCACTGACGATTCAAGCCACACCTGTCTGGCCATCGCACAGGAATATTCCGAGTTCTATTTCGGGATGCCTAGGAGGCGCACAGATGGGCCATGGCTAGGTCCTCGTCCCGGCCCCGTCGGTAGCCGGCAAACCACGCCGTTTCGTCACCAGAGGCCGCCGGTAGCTGTTCACGCATTTCTGCTGACTCGATAGCGTAAAGAGGGCGGTATGGAGGCCAGAGGTTGGGAGTGTCTACCGTGCGGGCCAAAGCCGCTCCCCAGCATGCTGATGCTGACACGAGTGGCCTGATAGGATAGGGTGGGGAAGCTCTCCGCACAACGATGGGGATGAGGTGATGAGGCGATCACGTCGACACTCAGTACAGCTAGTGGACCACTCGGGAATCCGACCGAAACATACTACGGTTGGCTTCCCAAACCACTGAGGGTGCTCGACATCGACGTGTTAAGCCCCACGGCGATGCAATATGATCTGGCAGCTTTCTGTGTTGTCGCCCACCCTTCTCGCCCGACGCATTTGCCTACCAACAAGCAGAGCAAGTATCCCGTTATAGTCCTTCACTACATTCAAACAGCTTACAGCCAGGCCAGTCTTCATTTTTTTAACCCTCGATTAAACCAACCTTTGCGCTAAAGAGGCTTGGCGGGATCCATCCCTTCGTGGCACGGCCGGTGGGAAATTTAACCAATGACGTCCGAGGTACACATTGCCTGGAACGTTCATCTCTCCGTGGTTAGTCGGCTCTGCAGCTACCACGTAGGTGTTGGTGCAGGCTCCGCAATCCCCAACGCGCATCAAAACCATGGCAATCAATGGGTCGATCCCTACCTTAGCACTAGAAATTTGGTTATCAGCCATTTAGTGTGCTTTTGGTGCGAGCCAACGATGCACGTTTGCCCGGTACCCGATACCTTGTACGAATTTTGTCAGAGTCACCATATCGGTTAAGCTTCCGTCTAAATACGGGCCATGGAACCTGATCTAGACACTGCGGTTGCCGCACGTAATCTTGCATCCTGGGGTCACCACGATGTCCAACCGTGGCGATTAACCAGTTCCTATTTAGAAGGGGCGGGGGCAGGCAGGGCCATCATACATCGGTGTCTGTGACTAAGGACCGTACCTACGCCCGCTAGGGCCCCTAAAATCCAAAAACCCAGCTTCTCCCACCATGAATTTTAGAGGATAAAGAAAGCGGATTTTTCAATGCCCCGGGGCTGGCCTGTGGTAACATATTATTGTCATCGCTGACTTCACCTCTGCCAAAAAAATAATAATAATTAACAATGATAGGTGCCAGGTATTACAACTACCCCTGGTTTGAATGTAGCATCTCGTTTTTATACAGCTTAATCAGTAAAACCAACGGGGGAGGAAGGATACGTCATAGATCCATAGTTGGCATGCTAACGACCAAAATACAAAACTAAAAAAAAGGAAGATAAATGTCCGTAAAAATACACTTAAAACTTGGGGAACGTCGGTCAGTCCGGGTGACAATTCGAGCATCATTCCAAATAACCTTCTCGGCCGGTACGACTCCCCCCTTTTCCCTAATCCCCCCTTTCCCCATTAATCCCGACCATCCGTCTTACTTGGGTGCCAGCGAGGGCGATATTCCCGATGGGAAATACTTCAGTAGGTCGGCAGGCACGGCTCGAATATCCGGCACCAGAGGGTCACGCGCGGGGCTTTTTCCGCGGCTATCGGAGCGACTGCGGGCGGCGGCCGACGAAGCCTGGGATGTCGTATCGAGACAAAGGTGGGTGGGAGACGAAGGGGTGCTATCCCACATGGAGCCTCTTCCCGGCGACAAAACTTCCGAGCCCGGGCCAGCTCCGGGCGAGCCTAATTCGCTTCCAGCGCGGGACCTCGCCGTCAGGCCCTGCGCTTGGCCATCGCCACCACTTGCGGGCGGGCTAGGGAACGTTTCCTCGGGCTGGTAAAATGGGGACTCAGCATTCATCATAACGGTATTGTAGAGATGGACCTCCCGGGAATCGCACAGCGCGACAGGGATGAAGAGCTGGTCGCGAAAATGAATGCTGTCGGTCGACCACAGCCGGTTGACTTTCTTTAGGGCGGCGGGACTGATCCCGTACTTGAGGCAGATGCCAGCCATGGTGTCAGCGGGGACCACGCGGTGAATGATGGCCCGGACGGTGGCCGGGTTGCGGCGTTGGGAGGGTGGCCGGTCGCTGTCCAACGAACGGCGGACCGGGGAGGGTCCGCGACGTTGGCGTAACCCGCTGTTGGGGCCCGCCGGGTAGGTCGTAGTGGACAGGTGCCGCGGAGCAGGGCTATTGGGCGCGGATAAGTGCGAGCCAGTACCACGTTTACGAGCCAAGGGGCCAGGCTCGATTGGCTCGTCGAGCATAAGGGTGGACGACAGCATGTCGCGCAGACTGCTGCCGAACGTGGCAAACCGCTGGGCGGCACCGGTCTCGGGCCGCCCATTCCCCCCGCCGCTAAGCAACGGGTCCCGCTGAGCGGGCTCGAGCTTAGAGGTGACCCGGATGCCTGGTGCCGAGGCCACCACGGCTTCGGAGGGCACCGACCCACCTTCGGCTGGCACAATATTGACGAGATTTCGGCGGGGACCCTGTAAGAAATCAGCCCAGTGGGCACTCTGCTTGCGGATGGTACTCAGCGCTTCGCGGCGGAGCGGCTCGACGGCCTGCATGCACGGTAGGATGGCGGAAGTCAGACTGCCGCGGATGGTTGCGGTCTCATCCGCCCAGTGCCGGGCCAGGTCTCCGCCGGTAAGGCCAGCCAAGAGACCTCCAGAGTCAGACGGGTGGTCCAGGTGACGTCGGCCAGTCCGGGCCGGTCGGGAGTACTCCTGGGTCGGCGTGTCACGCGTGACGCTGCCGCCATTGGCGGGCTGCCGGGGCCGTGGGGCTTGTATGTACGGAGGCGTTGTACGGTCGGTGTCGGTCAGAAGGTCCGCCGTGGGGTCGTGCTCGTCGTCCACAGCAAAGAGTACCTCGTCAGGCGGAGCGGCCTGCCGCGGCGGGTACCGGTGCCGCGCTTGTCTATCCGCGGGCCGGTCGTCCTGGTGGTAAGTGGTCATAAGGGCTAAGCAAAGAGAGAGAGAGGAGGGAAAGGTCAAGGCTGCTGTGCAGAGACAAGGCTGGGTTCAGGCGTTGATTGTCCGGTGGGGTAGACACATGTCGTACTGTAGGGATAGAAGGAGGGTTGATGTTAATAACGGGTGAGGACAGGAGAGGGTAGACAAGGCGAAAACGGGGAGTTGTGCGTATGGATGAGGGCGACCCGGAAGGGTGGAGACGCAGTACCGTTTGGAGTGAACTGGATGGCAAGAGTGTAGGTGGAGATAGTGAAACGCGGCGTAGTAGAGGAACGTAAACAGGTAGCATGTGGTAAACCTAGTCAGGGTCCGAGGCGAACTAGCTGGGCGAAGGAATGGATGAGGAGGCAGTAGAGAATTGGGTGAAGGGAAGGGAAGAGCAGTGGATGTACACATAGGTAAGACAGGTCCCCGGGGGGCGGAGGCGGGAGAGGGCCAGATTGAAGCCGGCAGGAAGGGCGTACAATGGTGAGAGTGCGTGGTGGAGCACAGGCCCTTCCATTTTCTCTGTGTACCGACGGGCTCCTCTGAAACACCGCCCTAGATGGGGCGCCCCTTCCCCTGCAGGCTCGGCTGGGACTGGCGCTAACGCTAGCCATCTAGCGAACCAAAATGGCCGCCGGCGAGAGTAAAGGGCGGAGAATAAACAGAGCTCGTGTGGTCCAATAGATATGTAAAGTGTTACCAAATGGACAAAGCGACGTAAATCTTGCAGAGACGATCGATTTGACGGAGGGGGGGGAAGGGAGAGACACTGGTGACCTTATTTGGCACAAAGTGGGTGGCCGATACAATGTCCCAACAGATCAACCGCCGCGGTTCGGCAGGAATAAACGGCGGCGACCTAGCTGTTGTATGCTGCCCGTCCCTAGACCTGGCACTGTATGCGCCTACGAGAAACCACTAGTGCTGCCCACGGCCAGCACAGTAGCTGCGCAGGCGTCGGCTAGGTCTCCCAATGCAGGCACGAGTAGCCTCGATTTTCATCTCTACCTAACACCTCTCTCTTTCACTTCCGATAATTTTCATGCGGCCGTGACTGGTTTTGTCTCTGCTTGGCAATTCATTTCCGTCATGAAACGCCCGGCCTACACCGACGACCCGAACGGCAGCTGCGGCTCGGGCGAAGTGCGATATTCGCGACGGACCTCAGTACTACCCTCGCCCCTCCCTTCATCACCACTCCGTCCGTCCGAGCCACCGCTCCTTCCCCACAGCCTACCCCCTCCTCTGCCATTGGGGTCGACTGCCATGGGTAACTTTGTCTCGCCTGGGCCGTACCGTCGTCCGGCCCCGTCATCCTCTCCGCCACTCGACGTCGCTCACTGGCTGGGAAGCTCAACTGCTTCTAGCCATCACACCCGTCAGTCCAGCCCCGCAGCCTCTACCCTCCGGTTCTTTCAACGGCTCTCTTCCGTCACCCCTGAACCCCAGGAGCGCCCGGAAAGTTGGCCACCGCGACTCCAGGCATCGGGGGTCTACACTAACCCAACCCGGGAGCACACCACCGTCGACCCCGCTTCTATCCCCACCAGGGTTGACTACTCGTGGACGAACGAAGCGTTGGGAAGCCGTACCACGGCTAGCTCCTTGGCCCTGCTCGAGTCCCTGACCCGTCCCGCACACTCGCCACAGCGTGCGCTTGCTAGTTCTCCGGCGCCTACCAATGTACCTCAGGGCAGAGACACACCATCTGGTGAAGCAACCGCCATGGTCGAGTTGGTTGAGGGTGCCATCCTGGCCGTCAATACCAACTCCCAGCGCGTGGCTTGCGCCGCCTACTGCCCTTTGGAGCAGCGTATAAGCTATCTGCCTGACACCGTAGATGACGCCGAATGCAGTGTCCTTAGCAGCCGTAAGTCTTGTGAAAATGACTCGCTTCATTGGCGTGGTATACTATGCGATATTTAATCCAACCGAAAATTATTTGACTGAACTGTCGGCGCTGTGCACATATTACCATGAACACAACAACTAGTCAAGCACCAGTACCTTCCCAGGCTGACCATCGTCTGCAGCGACTGTCCTGCGGCCACGATGGAGGCCATGAAGAAACCAGGTAGGACCGTTGCCAACATAATTCTTTCATGGGCTCTCTAACCACTTCAGTCTTCAAAATATGAAGTAGTACAATTTTTCTGGGATATATCGGATGGGGCCTCAGGCTGCGACCCTAATTCTACCCATTGTAGCCCTGGTCCCCTCAACTTCGTACCAGTCGTTGGTATGTCTGATGGCTGTACTATTACAGCTCGCTCCTCTGCTGATTTTTCGCCCAGCCACGCGCGCAACTGGCTCGCCGTTACGGGCCTTACGCCTGGCCAGGCCAGAGGCGGCCCATTCAATGGTTCCCTCAATCAACCCCCGCCGAAAACCTGGCTGGCCCGACCATGCGCCATTGCTTATCCAGTAGCGGTAGGTGCGATGCAAGCGACTGAATGCACCTGTCGGGGCAATGACCGACCCCGGCAAACCAAGTGTGCCTGGCATTAAAACGTTGAATGTGCCCCCCCCGTTTACAGCTCGGCTGCATTAGCGCCCTGGTGCACTACCTCCAACAGTTTAACCAGTCGGGTGACGACCTGGCCGCCCAAGTCCAGCACGTGACGCCTATCGAACTGTAAGCCAATTTCCCATTGTCCGTATTGCTAGGCCAGGCCATCGGTATGCGCAAGGTCGAGAATGAGCGTGGGGCATAGCCACTGGCTAACCATCCGCTTTGCCGCCTGGCTGTTTTCCATACCAGGGCCGATTATATGGTGACGGATGATGACACTTACCGGTAGGTTCGAATATCAGGTTATCGAGACCTTAACTAACTGCGGTGATAGTTAGTGGGGATCAGGGTAATTGTGCGTTCGGAATTGCTGGATTTTATTTCTAAGCGCCTTGCCCGTCATAAAAGGCCTCGGAATACTGTAACCACCCTCTCATTGCGTAGCAGTCAGCCAGGGGGCGGTTAACAGGCAAACCCGCTACTTATAGGCTAACACATTTTATCACCGATATTCCACCATGTCGCACAGGACACTGCGGGTCTTCAATACGCAGCGCCACACCAACATGCACCAGCAGGACAGGGGTCGTGAATGTTCATCCCTCTTTGGTAGGTCGAGTGGTTAGGCAGCTTCCGTTGAGGTGGCACAGACTCTATATTCATCACGATGATGAGCCCACAAATTCATGATACCAAGCTTATCGCCGCAGGGACATACCATACCAGCCTTGTTGAACCGCACCTACACCACCTACGGCCAGTCGCTTCTCCGGACCTGGCTAGCCAGGCCACTGCGCGATCCCGTCAAAATCAATGCCCGACTCGACATGGTCGCTTATTTCGCCGCCGCCCAGCACCAGGCACTGCGATCTACGCTCCGGGGGTATCTGAAGGCCGCGGGAAAGTCGGTGCGCACACATCACCTTCCGAGTAAACTGACCCTCGGGGACTGGGAGGCTTGGATCAAGGTAAGTGTAATTGGTGTAAGCGGGATGAGACAGTTATCTGCAACACGGCGCGAAGTAGAGCCGTTATCTTACTCCTGCCATTTCTGCCTCCCCTCATCCCCCCACTCCGCTTTGAGCACAGTTCCTGTCGGCTAGTATCAATATCCACTCGGCAGCGAAGCAGCTTCCCCATGGGATGTCGATTAGCCAAAAGGTACGATATCGGAATTATTTCGTGCGCAACATTTTACGATTTTGGAACAGCGGCGTGCCCAGTTAACAGGGGTTTGAATTGCACAATCTCCTTACACAGATCGAAGCCCTACCACTGCAAACATTGCGAGGCCTGCTGGCCCACATCGAGGCCATGGTAAGTTAAATGTGCCGTGGTTGCCCGTACGAAGTGCCGAAGGGACCTTTGCATTATTGGCTATTCGGCCTCTAATCACCTGTATATTTCATAACCGCTCGATTATAACCCATCCCACAGATTGATTTCCCCAGCAGTAAGCGGGAGGGACGCGTGGTGGTCAATGCGACGGTCGACCCAGTAAGCAGCGGGGGGGAGGGAGAGTGGAGGATATGGCGCGGATTGCCTATTTTCCGCCGTTTAGAACGGCACCGATTAGAACTATGTAGCTCACCTGACCCACTGTTGTAATGAGCCCCGACCCAGATGCTGAATCAACTACGAGCGCAGTACGACAGGCTGCCCCAACTTTTGGTAGGTTTAGACCTAAATTGCTATGGTGGTTGATGCTGTAGATCATTTCCCACGACATGATTAACTGCGTCGAGGCACTTTCTCATTCTCTGACACTGAATCCTTCGCTGCTACCTGAACAGTCTCAAGCAAACCGAAGGATCACGCAGGACCTCCGAGGTGCTCTCAGGGGCGCCATTCGCACCCTTTACTTCCCGCAGCTGGGTTTCCTGATTACGGTGCCCCGGATGGCGATTGAGGAGCAAGGGTCCAGTCAGCAGCTGCAGGGATTCTCTGTGGTGGTAAGTGCCGGCAATGGAAATATATATATATGTATATTTCATAGGGGCGGCCACACCAAAATTATATTCGACGATAGCGATGCCTCACTTAATTGTACGACCTACCGACCATCTGATTAACTGCTACATCACCGGTTCGGGTCACCGTTGTCCATAGCTTGAGACGGAGGCACAGTATTACCTAAAAAGCGTCTTCCTACAAGGTAGGTTACCAACTCCCCCCATCGATCACCTGCAGGGTGAAAAGGGTACGCCAAGCCCATTGAATAACGTCACTCAACCCCCAGTCCACGTTAACGATCCTGTACCCTTGACCGATACGTGGATCTTAGAGCTCGACAATCGCTTCGGCGACGTCTACTATCTGGTAATTGGTAAGTCCGGATGCACAGCTATGTTGGCCCCCACTTCGTGAACCGGTATTCGGCCCTAAACTATAACCCAGCGTCTGTACATATTTTCCATGAAAGATCGTGAGACCGAGCTGGTACAGGACCTAGTCGGGGAGCTCGTGGAGCACCTACCCCTGGTCCGCAGCCTCTGCAGTTTTATCGGTGAGCTGGACTGGTAAGTATAAATGAGCACGGTAGCTACCAAGGATTCACACTGGTGCAGCATGGCCGATACCAGATTTTAGTAGGCCACCACCGCTTTTCCTAACGATTACTACGTTGTAAACTGTCTTCATTATTTGCCATTTTATTTCAATTGAAGCGTCTTGGCTCTGGCCGACGTTGGAGCTCGTCTCCATTACACCCGGCCTGTATTCAGTGACACTGGCCAGGTCTGTATAAGAGGCGGTAGGTAGGTTTACGTGTGAATTCGCTGGGTGACCGTGCCCAAGGATAGGTGCCGGTTAGAAGGCCATGTTGGCTGACATATTCAACGGCCCAGATTGTACTCGATACCGTTAGACACGCGCTGCTCGAGACCTTTTCAGAGGTCTGCGTAGACAACGATACGGTCATCACCCCTGACGAGCGACTGCTGTTGATAGTGGCGCCAAATAATTCGGGCAAGAGTGTCTATATGGAACAGGTAAGCCAATAATGCAAACGGCGTAGTGCACCCAGCGGTAGGCCGTTCCCTTCAGAATTCCCTTGGTCACTCACCCTTGACATCCGTGATCGAATTGATACCACTCCGTAAACCCCCCCCCCAACGCACCGTAAGGTGGCCCTGGTCGTCCTCATGGCACAAATTGGCAGGTGAGCACATGCATAGGCAAAACGGAAGATAAGAGAAAAAGAAAGCACGCATGCACGCCTTGCAGTTTTCTGGGGGCTATCACACCCAACACTATTTATTGAATAGTCCCTATCTGCCCACGATCATTAGCTTGGTACCTGCCGAGGCCGCCGAACTGTATCCGTTTGACCGGATCTTGGTCAAAAGCAAAACAGTTGACTCAATCACCACGGTAAGAAAGCCATCTTTGTTGTATTGAGAAATCCTTTGACGTCCGCTAGCGCCTACGACGTATGGACCTCTAATAACTGCTAGCTCACACTGGTCCGCAATGGAACCTTAATAATGTGTGCCATACCTCCCTCGTGTATGCCGGTCACCAGGAAACGAGTGCCTTCACCGAGGACCTTCGGGCACTGGCTGGGGCGGTCCAACGTTGCACCCGCTCATCCCTGTTTATCTGCGATGAATTCGGCAAGGGCACCAACACAGCAGGTTAGTCAATAGATTGGCAAGTTTTCCGATAACCTTACTCTAGGTCACCGGGCGCATGGAGAGGGTATGACCTAGAAAGCACCCCCTGACCCGGCTGTTGCAATACGCAATGGTATCTTCCCCCCTCCTCCTCCGCCTTCTCGGTACAGATGGCATCGGCCTCCTAGGTGCCACTTTGCAATATTTTATCGAACAAGAGGAGAATTGTCCATTGATTCTGGCGGCCACGCACTTCTATGGTGAGTATACAAAGCACATAGCCATGGTGCCGAAGACTTTGGCTGCCCGCTGCAGCTAGCGAACAAGACCCAGGAGAGCCGCCCGGTCACTCCTAACCACGGCCCATCGCCTCTTCCCCTTCCGCGTCTATAACTCCATACCTCAGAGCTGGCGGACCGGGATCTCCTCGGCCAGGTCCAAATGCGCATCAAATGGCAAACCATGGAGGTACTTGTACACCAGCATGAGCAGACCCAGGGGGGAATGACCTACCTGTACAAGTAAGGCCCCTTCGTGAATTATAACTAGTCGACACAGTTGATTCAAATGGGCATACCACCTACATGTGCAGTTTGGCCGATGTGGACATTATCACCTCATTCAATTCACCGGCTTTGTTTTCTGCATCTCACGCATGCCCAGGATTATTCCTGGTATGGGAACCTGCGCTTGGGCCTATGTCTGCGCCCGCCAAGCCGGCCTGCCTGAGTCCGTTGTCGCCGAAGGTACGTATCCGTGGTGGAGTCTTAGCGCTGGCTCACTATGCTTCAACTTATCATCCATGGTACCGTGACGACACCAATTAGTGGTTCGTTCTACAAACCTGGTATTTATACGTCCTTACACGCATAACCTTTACTGGATAATTCCCGACGGGCCAGCCGAGGCCAACCGACACCGGTTCACCCTGGAGCGTTGTACTGGGGGGTCGACTCCGGCCTACGGCGAGGCGATCGACCTGAAGAAGCTCGACTGTGGAAACCCAGTGGCGGTGCAGGATTATTTGGGCGCTCTCGGCATCAGCACCCACGATACTAGTACGCCGCCAGCTCAGGATACGAGCAGCAATGGCCAACCCGAGCTGGAAAGGTCGACCGAGTTACCTTGAAGCATAGGGGGCCCATCACCTTAAGGTTCCCCCCCCCCCTCGCTTCCTGCCACAATGAATGCTTCCGATTCAGTGCTTTAATAGGCCGATGAACCATAATCAATTTAAGTTTAATCACTTCAACCTACTTACACCGGTACATGAATGAATATGACAATCAACTAAACGAGGCGACATTTTCAACGCACTTAAGGATACTACATGCTGCACCTCAGTCACTTTTAAATCGGTACAGCTTACTCTAGCTCGGTGAGGTACTTCTCACAATCCAAGGCGGCCATGCAGCCGGAGCCGGCAGCGGTGATGGCCTGACGGTAGTGCTTATCCTGGACGTCACCGGCAGCGAAAACGCCCTTGATGTTGGTATTGGTGGTACCGGGGGTGACCTGGATGTACCCGGTCTCGTCAACGGTGAGCTGGTCGCCGAAGGCCTTGGTATTGGGGGTGTGGCCGATAGCGTAGAACAGACCCTTCACATCAAGCTCGCGCTCCTCCTTGGACTTGTTGTTTAGAATGGTGAGCGAGGTAAGAACGCGACCGTCACCGTTGGCGCGAACAGCCTCGGTGTTCCAGAGGATAGTCACGTCCGGGTGGTTCTTTAGCCGGTTGGCCATGATTTGGGAGGCGCGGAGCTGGTCGCGGCGCACCAGGACGTAGACGTGTGAGGCATACTTGGTGAGGAAGGTGGCCTCCTCGGCCGCCGAATCACCACCGCCAATCACGGCGATGGGCTGCTTGCGGTAGATCGGAGCGGCACCGTCGCACACGGCGCACGCCGAAATGCCTGCCTGCCAGTACTTGTCTTCGCCCTCAATGTGCATACGCTTAGCCGTGGCGCCCGTAGAGATGATCACCGCGTCACATGTATCGGGGGTGTCCTGGTCGCCATCAGCACCCTCGCGCCACAGCTTGAAGGGCTTGGAGCTGAAATCTGTACGAGTAATGGTCTCTGATACAATCTTGGTGCCGAAACGCTCGGACTGGGCGCGCATCTTGTCCATGAGCTCGCCACCTAAGTGTTCGTGGAAGGGAAGGGAGATGGCGTGGTTAGAGAATAGAGTGGGTTAGATTATTGTAGATTATCGCAGGGGGGCGGGCGAGGCACGCTCCGTGACCTGGGAGCTTCAACTGCGCTACCGGTGGTATATCCGGCTAAGCAACCTACCCATGATGCCCTCAGGGAACCCGGGAAAGTTCTCCACGTCGGTAGTGGTCGTAAGTTGTCCACCGGCGGCTACCCCCGCGGCCATGAAACCCTCGTAGAGTACGGGCTCAAGGTTGGCGCGGGCGGTGTAGATGGCGGCAGTGTGGCCGGCAGGGCCGGAACCGATAATGGCCTAGGACGATGACAGGTGCGGTGAAGGGGTCGTGGGGAAGTAGATTAGGAATTGCGGTATGGTACGGCTTGCAGGGCCAAGGTCGACACCAATCGTATCCTAGCCGGCCTGGCCATCATTGACTGTTACTACTTACGACTTTGCTATGCATATTGGCGGTGGAGGTGGCGCTAAAGGGCAGACGAGGGGAGCGAGCGGCGAGGTGACGGATGGGACGAGTCAGGGTGCGGCCAAGGAACATGCTATAGCTGGGTAAGGGTCGACGCGTAAGGCGGTTGGGAATCGATGCAGAGGTGATTGGGTAATGGAATCTAGTCAACTAAAAAAACGCGATGGGAGGAGGATGGGGAGAGAAGGGAGGGTGGGGAGTGCGTAAGGGAGGCTAATCGACACAGGTACGGCCGGGTATTGTATGAAGGGGATGTGATTAGATAAGCAGCTGAAAACGAGTGTAGAGGGCAAGGAAGCAGTAGCCGGGCAGAGCCGGGGCCTTAAATAGTGGATGGGGCCCGCCGCAGCGCGTAGCTCATCAACCCACTGGCCCTCCCTGTCGCAGTCGTCCACGTTCAGAATTGTCTGGGCCGATTGAGTTGAGCCCCATGGCAAGCGGCCCAATGGGAGGGGAGGAGGGGCACCTCCAGCTCAGATGGCGACCGGCACAGCATAGGATTACAATGGCGGCTGGCATACTTATGGATGGATGGTGGTAGAGGAAGCGCAACCGAGCAACGGCATCGACATCAACCCTGTGGACGGGCCAATTAGCTGTCGTGGCGCAACATCCATGGCTGCTTACGGCGCCAGTAGGCCTTGTGCTTACCTGACTCTTCGTTGGTTCTTCTTGGCATTAGGAAACTTTGCTGCAGGGGCGCCATGCGCAATGCCACGTCAGTGCCTCTTAACCGCACTGTTCACCGGTCCTGCGGGGCTCCCCAGAGTCGGCCGGCCCATCCGGTTGGAACCTCAGCCACTCGTTGATCAATAAGACTGTCCAACTTTAAAACGCAAAACTCACTACCGCTCTGCGTGGGATGACTGCTTTGCTGGTGGATCAATAGCAGACCAGGAATGCCGGTCGATTTGTCAGCAAGGGGCTTCCTGTTGGCCAGGCCGCCGGGCGCTCCTCGTGTGCAGCGGATCACGATTGGTTAACGGTATGGGCTACCAATGGGAGTTTGCTTACTGAGTCCTGGCGAGGCATATGTGATACGACAGCACGATGGCAGTCGTTGGCAAGGCCAGTCAGCGCCTCCTGTGTGCCAGGGCCAGACGACCCCCAGTCCTGGTGATGGGGAGAATGGTTATTCTGGTTACACGTGACTGGACCGGCCTGGCCTCTGAGGTGTTCCTGACCCACACGCCCTTCTCCAACCTCTCAATCAGCCATAGTCCCAACGCGCCCCACCAAGCAAAAGGAGGGTGCGAGAAATCGGCTGACCTAGGTTCTAAAGGCCTGCTCTGCCCGAGGCTGCAGGCTTGACTGCTAATGGGTAGCCGGATTAGAGCCGTCTGCCTTAGTAACCTCTCGCCTACCCTGCTTCAGCTGTGTTCTCTGGCGCCGCCTTCCCAGGGTCCGGTAGGAGGTGCCTGTGCGTCATACCGCCGACGGGCGAGGAGCAGTGCTAATCTACCGGGCCTACGGCCAAATCCCTCCCCACTAAAGACCCAAGTACGGGGAGGGTGACGGGTCGGTGAGGAAGGTCCCTGCCAATCACGAGCCAGTAACGCGTGTGGGTCCCAAGGAAAGGCGCTACTCTGATGCTGCTTGTGGCGAACGTAACAGAGCCCGGTGGGAAAGCGTAGCCGCAAGCATGCGCTATCTATACCCGGAGGAGCCGCTATAAAGATACTAGGCGCAGCTTGAATTTATCACGAGCCTGTGGGTTATCTGGTCTGAGTGACCCGGCGGGCATATAGGGTCACCACCCGCGCCGCCCTCCCACCTTGCGTATCACCAACAAAGACCTGTCTCAATCCCTGGCACATTGACCGCCCCTCTTCCCTTCATTTCAACTATAACCTCTACCGACCTCTTTTGACGCCCGGGCCGTCCCGCATTTCACCGACACCTCCGCTTATCCACCGCACCTTCCCGTTCTGCCATGGCCCCTGTTCCGGCGACCAGCACCGCCGTCCGTCGCAATGTTGAAGCCAGCCCAGGCAGTCACAGCTACTTAACTACCCGGGGTCCGCTCACCGTGGCCGACCCCACCTCGGGCGCGTCCATTCAGCTCGACACTTCGAACCAGCGCGCCGGAAACTTCCTAGTCATTCCCGGCAGGTAAGCAGCAATACCCTGGCCTGCCCGGTCTCCGCGCCAATTTCGCCTATTTGCTCGGGCAGTTTCCGAGGTCACACAGGGTAGTTGTACCCACCCGCTCGGCACCTGTAATTGACACCTAGGTGCTCGGCCTTTGTCTTCTCCACCTTCCCCCCTTCATCCCGTCAGTGAGAACCATGATACCCTGACCGTGGTGGACAACCGCACCAAAAAGGTCTACGAACTCAAAGTCGAAAACAACACAGTGGCCGCCGTGGATTTCGCCAAGATTCGCGACACCGATGACCAAGGACGCCCCGCGGGTACGGGCCTGCGTCTGTACGACCCGGGGTTCCAGAACACCGCGGTGGCCCGCTCACGTATCACCTACATCGACGGGGAGGCCGGGATCCTACAATATCGGGGTTACGACATCGAGGTCCTGGCCGAAAAGTCCAATTTTCTTGAGGTATCCTACCTCCTCATCTATGGTGAGCTGCCCACCGCGCGCCAGTTTGAGCGTTTCCACCACGAAGTGATGCACCACACCTTCGTGCACCACAACCTGGGCCAGCTGATGCGCAGCTTTAACTACGACGCCCACCCCATGGGTATGTTCATCAGTGGCATCTCAGCCCTGTCTACCTTCCACCCGGAGGCCAACCCGGCCCTCAACGGCCAAGACATGTACGTGAACGACGCACGCATGCGCAACAAGCAAATTTTCCGCCTCCTGGGAAAGGCCCCCACCCTCGCCGCCTTCGCCTACCGTCACCGAATCGGCCGTCCCAACAACCTCCCGCGTAACGACCTGTCGTACACGGCCAACTTTCTCTACATGCTCGATCACCTGTCGGAGGAGGAGTACACCCCACACCCAGTCCTCGTGCGCGCCCTCGACGTGCTCTTTATCCTGCACGCCGACCACGAGCTCAACTGCTCCACCGCCGCCATGCGTCACATTGGGTCGAGCCGCGTCGACCCCTACAGCGCGGTGGCCGGGGCCAGCGCCGCCCTCTATGGGCCCCTCCACGGCGGGGCCAATGAGGCCGTTGTGCGCATGCTCCAGGAAATTGGCACCGTGGACCAGATCCCGGCTTTCATCGAGGCCGTCAAGGCCCGCAAGAAGAAGCTAATGGGATTTGGCCACCGCATCTACCGCAACCACGACCCCCGCCAAAAGATCATCCGCCGGGTTGCCAACGAAGTCTTCGAGGTCGTTGGCCAAAACCCGTTGCTCAAGGTGGCCCAAGCCTTGGAACAGGCTGCCCTGAAGGACGACTACTTTGTCAAGCGTAAGCTATACCCGAACGTGGATTTCCTGTCAGGGATCGTGTACCACAGTCTCGGCGTGCCCCTCGATTATTACCCGGTACTTTTTGCTCTCCCGCGTATCGCCGGCTGGCTCGCCCACTGGAAGGAGTCCTGCGAGGAACCCAACGGTAAAATCTGGCGGCCCCGTCAGGTGTATGTGGGCGAACCCCGTCGAGACTATGTGGCCCTTGAGGACCGCACGGCCACCCAGGCCAAGGGGGGTGACGAACTGGCTACGCTGGAATCCGTAGCGTCCCGACAAGCCAACAAACGGTCCGAATTTGCAACCCACAAGCACATGAAGGCGTCGCTCTGAACGACACGCTGGTGACTGGCGGGGTCAAGGGCTGTATGTCCAGTCGTAGAGTCTCTGTCTCTTCCGGTTCATTTTTTTTCCCCACGGAGTTTCACACTGGCCACCTGTAGACATGTGCAGTATGCCAAAGCATGGTTCGAGGGATATAATCAACTTGATGCTGTAAATGAGATGAAAAATAACAGCAAAATTATAACGATACTGAAGAAAGAAATGGGTCAAGATGAAAGCAAAAGGAATATGGATGTGGTCGGTTGAAATGCCTTCTCAATGTTATATCTGCTGGATCATGGTTTGATGCCGCTTTCACGCCTCCGTATACCACATGTCATAGCTTGATTCCGATCAATAGTGGCTTACCTGTTTGGCAGACTTCACTATCTGGGTTCCGCGCTTCTATCCTTATCCATTACCCCCCCCCCTTCCTTCACCTATATTCCTTTCGAGCAGCGTTCAATTTTCCTGATCTTTGAACGTCGCCTTCACCTCCAGACACCGCCGCCTCTTATCCTTCTAGGGCTTTCTTTTCTCTATTCTTGCTCTGACGGCTACCTAGCCGTCCTGCCGTTCCCGCCGACGCCTGGTCCCACCACGGCCTATCGTCCTGAATCCCCTAGTCCAGGCTGGCTAGTTACTTGATTGATGCTGGTCATCATTAAAGAGAAAAAGACCTAATGGTCGCTATTTAATTAACGACAGTTATCATCCGATCCACAACCCCCATCCCCAGTTCAATAAGCTTAACGCTTATTTTAGTGTTTAGTAAGTTAACTCCTACCACCCACACGACTCTCACATTTCTCTCTCTCTCTTTCCGGGTTGCTACACCATCTCCAATGTCAAGCCAATACGTCTAGAATTAGTATAAAATGAGGGTTTTAAGCTGTATCCCCAAAGCGGGTAAGGCCTGGTGTGTAGTATACTATCCTCCAGTACAACTTGTTTGTGGGAGACTTGGGCAGGTGGGGTTTAGTGATGTTACCTCGGGCAAAAATTAAATACACGTATACATTGTGTATGAATATCACCTGGATGCAAGTTTTGAGAAAATTAAGGTAAGGCTATTTACAGAATGTTGCGGCCACCAAACTCCGCAGACGGAAACTCGGCGTCATCGGCTCGGTCGTGCCACGACTGCGTGGACGCCGAAACGAGCACGTCGCTCTTCTCTTCGGAGTAGCCGAGTGGGTACGAAAGATGACACCGGTCCTTCTCGCTAAGTGAGGCACGGGTATGGCTAGCAAGGTATACAAGTGGATGGTTGCTCGACTGGGCTGGATCGTCGCAAGCCGATGGCGGGCACGTTAGGGTATGCGTGGTGTGGGTCGAGCGGATGAGGGTGCGGCGGCGGGGGGCGCTGGTATGGAGGCTAGTTGTGTGAGGTCGAACATTGGAAGACACAGCCAAAGTCCACAAAATGGCGGCGGCGGCCAGGATAGAGCTGACATGCGTGCAGACGGTATAGGCGATGAAGTACGAGATACGAGGGCGCTCTAGATAAGAGGCACCCAGGATCATGAATATAATAATGAGGATCCATCCCACGGAGGATAGAATACAGAGGTGAGTGAGTCGGAGCAGGGCTGTCGGACCCACCCCAGTGCTGTGCATATCCTTCTGGGCACGCGACACCCAGACGGACGTGAGTATCAGCACGACCAAGATGAGCAGCATGCACGCGGGGATCACGTAGAGTACAATCGCCTGCAGTAGACCGGAGAGGCCAGGGGTACCCGGTTGGTATACCTGTACCAGTAGGAGGGCAAGGAAGAGGGCAATGCCGATATCAAGGCAGAGGAGGAAAATGTAGAAGGTGCGGATATACCGCCAGTTGTAGATGGCGTAGAGGACCTGGGACCACTGCATCAGGAGTAGTAGACAGGCAAAACACCCGAAAACAATGCCAACCGTGCGAATACAGGCGGAGGCCCGGGTGAAGGTTTCTTCTAGCGGGGAAATCATGATCAAGATGAAATTCAACAGTAGCAGAACGCTGCTGCCTAGGCGAAACAGATACCTTGCCTCCATAATTAAACCGGAAGGGTACACGAGCCGGAAGGTGTGATAGGCGACGTAGATGGCGACTAGAAGGTTGATGGTGAAGAACCCCCAGCGAATACCCAAGTAAGTGGCGGAACGGTAATAGGGGTCCCAGGGGCTATGTTTGTGCACGGCGGAAATGGTAAGGCCCGTGACCACGTCGCTCTGGGCAAGAGCCTGGCGGATCACCTGGGCCCCATCGGCTCCAACGGCCACAAAGCTCTGAATGTCGAAAGGGAGGGCATCCCTGTAATAGCCGAAGGTGGGCTCGCTAAGACCGCCAATGTCTTCGGTGGAATTGTACCGTGAGATGAACATAAACATGTCGACCAGCTTAACGATCTCCCGAGCCTCGGCACTGGCAGGGTCCTTGTTAGCCAGCATAGCTGTGGCGACGGTCGGACACCGGTCGCTTAAGTTCACCATGGCGATCAAGGTATCCCCATCGTCATCCTTGTCGCCATATACTCGGGGTTGCGAGTCCGAGGCCGTAGCGTCGTCGTCCTCGGGGTCCGTTTCGTCGACCTTGAGTTGGTAGACAAACTGGCCCTGCATAGTGAGCTCGCAACGGTCGTCCACAGATACCTGGACCAGACGGGCCGTGTAGGAATCCACCAGTTCATGACGGCCCAGGCCGAATAGGGGCAAATCGTAGGTGATAACCTGCTGACCTGTGCTGGTGATGGTGAACGTGGCGCGAACTAAGTTAAGTAGGCTGCCTAGAAACAGGAGGACGGCCATAATCCTGGTTGGCCAATGAGCGCCTGAAAACTGCATTATAGGTGAAGATAATGAAATTGGTGGGGAGGGAGTGAAAGAAAGTGAGTGGGCGTAGCGAGAGAAACGAGGCACCTCGAGTAAAATTTGGAATGGGAGTTAAAAATGGTTCAGTAGTAGGGGATCCGAGAAAAATATAAACAAATACAAGCGGAACCGGCACCGGTTGTAGCGAAATGAAAAGCGGATGGAAGGTGGATATGTGACCAGGACACCCAGCCTATATTGAACAGAAACGATATGGTGTAACTTGATAGGCGGAGAATATCAGATATAATAGTTGTACGGTGTTACATAGACAGAGGTAAAGAGTCAAAGGCAAATTGGTGATGTTGTACAAAGTTATAACCGCAAACTAGCAGGGGAGGAGGGGGTAACGGTGTTAATATAGGTAGGACTTAGTCAGTCCAACGTCCCAAATTATTTACGCCCTGGTCGGTGGGGCCATCGCCAATACTAGACTTGCACCGCGCCAAGCTGCAAGGCAAGGTCAAGGCGGGGAATGAAAGCTGGTCACAGCAAGAGTCGCTGCTTAGGTGGTGATTTTCGCCCGGTTACTTCTAACTGTCGGCCTGAGAATGGTTTTTACCTATACTGGATCAAGACGAGATCTGCTATTGGATCAGACTTCCGGCGATCCTTCCCAAGCGGTTCATTCCTGGTCATCTCGGCCGTTAATCAGCAGCCTGGGTGTAGGGTGATGAGAGAGAAAGAGCGTGTGTGTGTGTGTATACATATCTATTTCAAGCATCACATAAGAGGCCGCTTTCCACCATGGGGTGCCGTGGTGAGAAGCCGGCAATTTATTTACCGAGTCGGGATAGGGGAAAGTAGCTAATTCATGACTGAACAGACGAGCCTTGTTTAATGTGGCGCTGGCAGCGGAAGGACGGAAATTTATTTATCGTCACTTAAGTGCTATGACACTCAGTAGCGGGCGGACTAGGCCGGTATACATCCGCTCTCGCAATCCCTTGCTGAGATTAAAATCGCGCAGCTCGACAGAGATTGTAGGCTGGAGGGGGGGGCAAGCCAGGCAGCAAGGCCGCTGGCCATCTGGCTGATTTTAATTGCTGTGGGGAAAAGCGCTATGATTGGTGAGGATCAGAGCCCGCAGTACACCTCCTTAAACCACCACACCCATTGACCATCGAACCTAGCTGTGGGGACGGCCAGATGCACCACACCGCGCCACAGTGTCCGAGTCACCGCGTCCATCCTCATTGGCTAGCTGGCCACACCTTCCTCCGCATGTTAGAGCCCAACTTTTAGTTGGCAGGGCCAACAATAGCGCTCTTTTTTTAAATAGAATCCTCCCACCTGTGCACGATCAAGCTGAGACCGGAGCAGGCACGGACCGGTTTCCGAGTGCGGGCTGCTACTCTACTCCCATTACTCTCCGACGCCAGCTCGTACACAAGCACTGGCTGTTAAACAAGGGCAGGTCGGGGATACATCTAGGGGTCGAATTTGTACTAGCAACAAGCTACAAATAACGCTCTGCGGGGGGACCGGGCGGTATCAATAGGTTGCTGACGGGGGGATATTATATGTCTGAATAGCTTGGCAGTGTAGATAATGGGGGCTGCCCTGCTTTCATCTACTGCCCAACGAACAGCGAAAAGATGCATTAAAACTACATCGGGAGACCACTCGCTCCCTTGCCAATTAAGGGGGGGGGTAGGGACTGGCCGTATGGCAGGTCGTAAACGCTACGCAGGTACGGCTACAAGGCGCAATCTGGGGACCCCTCTGGGCGGGCTGGAGAGCATGCATATCTCCGATCGAACCTATGTGGAGGAATGGAGGGGTTGAGTGGCGTGTAGGAAAAAGCGTTGGGTGGTGCTACTTGGAACGGGCCCAGTGCTGCACGAGCGGCTGATCCAACGCAAGGCGACAGAAAGGCTCTAGGCAAACATAAAGCCAGGGTACGCTGGTAAAGTTTGCGTTGGGGCCGGGGCTGCTGGGCTGTACCACTGAAGCCGTGGCTTATGAAGAACGCCTAGATCTATCACCATTCTTGCAAGTTATTGTGGATTGCTCTTCCCCCCCCCAGTGCTGCAGCTACGGCCCTCACATTTCAGGTGTTGTGTTTTGCCTTGAAAGGCATATCGCAGCCAGAGAGTGTATCTTCTCGGAAACTGCCATACGCACCTGCCTTTTTCGTGCAACGTGATACTTAAAAACTCCACCCGCAATGCGTTGGGTGGGCTATAGTTTGGAAGCTGGGCTGGGGGGAGGCGCCTACTTTGCTCTTGCCTGAACTAGCGCCCAGCTGGGGAGTCAGCCAGGGCACGGCAAGCAACCCATTCTCCGCATCCCCAAAAGTATCGCTCTCACTTCCGCTCCACTATCACGCCCCCATCGATAAGAGGGATGTGGTGCGCACAATTGGACTTCGTGGCACATGGCGTAATGAGGAAGGCCACTCGCCATTGCAATTCCGTCCTATAAGGTGCGCGTGCCGCTGTTTCTTATGCCACCATAATTTCGGAGCTGGCGGGCATGCACCCGCCCTTTTTGATTGTCTTCCTTCGCCTGCTCTCCTGGCGATGGTTCACGGTGGAAACGAAGTCGGCTTGGCCGCCGTGCGCGAAGCGCACGTGGGGTTGGGTGGCCATTTGTTACACAGGCTTCTAGACATGGCTTCTTCCGTCCGCATTTACTATTGTCGCCCAGCTATCAGTGCCTACGGCGATAAGATCAGTTTTACGAGCTCATCCCTTTGGTTCCTTGTGGCGGCGTATACCTCTTCCGTTCTCCTGTTGACCAGGGTCAATCATGGTCATGGCGTCCCACCGGTGACCAGTACAGCACATGTGCTGACCCTTCCCCTCCCCACCCGTTTCGGGTGCAGCTTTTGCCTTAAGTGTCCGGCATTCAAATTGGAGGGTGGCCAATCACAGGGCTGAATTGTCCGCAATTGTAAATTGGTTCTATCGAGCCAGAGGGTGACATGTTGATGAGTAAGGGACGCTATGATAGTCTCAGGTGCTGGACAATCCAAGCTTGTCTTCCCTGTCTAGTCTCACCACATACGTACGCACTCTCTCCCAGTCGGCTGCTGGAATTCATATTTATATGCTACCGTCCGGTCCAAAGAAATAGACAGCTATACCCTGCCAACTTTCCTGGTGATATCTCCAGCAGCGACCAATCAACTTTAGTCCGTCAACATTTAGGTCCCGTTTCCGACCTCTTATTGTTGCTCAATACTTGGTCATCACCATGCGCTACTTCGTGGTACTCGCCATTAGCGTGGCACTGGCCTTAGTCACTAGTA
>JANBPT010000315.1:0-45034 GCA_027575765.1 Tieghemiomyces parasiticus | reverse complement strand
TTCAGAACCACAAATTCTGTGATAGTAGAATAGCCTTTTGGTTATGGTATTAGACTTGGGCCTAATATCAACACAGTAAGTCAATTGGTTATAAGAAGCTGGGATCCCTAAAGTGATCCTAAAAACGGCCTTGGTTGGTTGCTCCATCACAAAATTGTGGTGCCAACACCCACTTTGGCTCTTGAAGGCATCTGATGTGCATGTCAACCTTGGGGAAGCATAAACACTAGCTTTCCCCTTGTGGGGAAAGCTAGGATCAAGGTTTTAAGGATACACACCTTATGCAGGGGGATGCAGATCCTTCCCTGCTCACAAGTATAAAAGCAAGTCCACACAGTTAAGCAAGGGCTTGCCAGCTATTTTTCTATTTTGTGATTTATCTGGTAAACTTTATCTTCCTTTATTTTCAGTATCGATAACCACCCCGTAACCATACCATACTATTTACACTTTAATGTTAAAGTAAACAATCCCACCTGTTGCCATTTTCCCCTGATTTGCCATTGGGCCCAGACCATTGTTGCGTACAGCCTAACTAAAGACCTCCACCTAGAGCCAAGCACCACAAAATTGTGAAGCCAAGCACGGCTTCTCCCTTTGAGGAGCTGTAATAGGTCGCACCTATACCTCCAATAAAGGAATATCAAGGAAAGGAACTGGATGACCTCTGGAAGAGGTCCGAAAGAGATGGAGGCCTAGTCAGGCTCTCCACCAATAGCAGTAGATCGTCATTATAGTCTATAGTATATAAGCTGGACTCAAGTATGCAACACAGGGTCTGGCAGCTTTTTATTGTTCTCTGTACCATAGTGCCATTCGTTGGCACTATTCCATTAAGTAAACCTGGTATCAACATTCTCCTAAGCTCGTTTATTGTTACACGTTTAAAGGTTTTCATTGTTTGACAACTCCGTCAATAGTTGTCTGGTTTCACTTTGCGTTGCAGATTCGGATACCCCTGCTCCGACTGCGTACTCCCGAACTCTCCACTTCGTCCCGGAGGTTCTTTTGAAAGCGGGACCGGCTATCCAATTCCGGTCCGCTTTACAAAAAGTGATGGGCCAACCAACCACGCCCACTTTAGGGTATCACCTTATTATAGGTATCCAATTTTCTGATAACCACATGGCTTACTAACATATGATACCGTCATTTACTGAACCTAATCATTGATCTGAGCATCCCAGCCTACGTGCACAAGGGCGTGTTTCCATTAGTACTGCTACATGAATAAATACCGGGCCTGATTCCTCTTCCAGGAACAGCATTTGACTTTTACACTTTATTCCAATCGTCATGTTTCCAACGTCCGGTCTAACCAAGACCTCCCGACCCTGTCATCCTATTACACAAAAATTTGTGAGCTGTACACATTAAACCTGTAAATATAAAAATAATCAGGCGAAGTCATAAAAATATCGGGGCAATGGGCGAGCAGACGGTAGTATCAGTGAATGCAGAAACGGGTCGGCGGGCAAGCGCAGACAGTTTCAAGGCCCTGGGTATAAGCGCAGACGGCACTAGACGGAAATCGAAATAGAACTAAAGTTTATTCCTAGTTGCCATTGGGACGATTTAAATAGTTGCAAAAGATTTGTAAAATGAGGGTCATTGGAATAGGGTTGTTCATCATTATATCAGGACGGCTTCCTGTTAACGATGACGCGATCTCGGCGATGGGTCTGTCGAAAGTGACTAGGACTTTTTAGTCGTGCAACGGACCCAAGTTTATAATAGGCCGCGACTGATAAAAGAGTAAGGATATGGGGCCGTGATTGTGTGGAGCGGTCCATAGCAAAAAAACACGTGTCCAATCTCCATCATTCACTCATTAAATAACGATAACCCGCGTCGGCTACAAGATGGCCCTACCTGCCCACCATCGCTTTTTAGTATAGGTGGCACAGCGCAAGCTATACCCGGCCTCTTCGGAAGGGTGATGGTTTTCCGCGGAGGATTCGGATTAATACGTAACGGGTGATTATTTAAGCCGTGACTAAGGTTGCAACCTGGCACGCAGGGAGCCCACGGTTCATTGCATGGTTTATTTCGTATCTTTCTCATACGTTACGTTTAGTCACTCTAGCCTCTGAGGCCAAACCCATTGTCAGCCTAGTCTATTGGCTCCCAATATACGTCACTCGCTCATGCTTAGACAGCTGTGAGCGCATACTATTAGTATATCCATTGTGCCCAGCCTTGTTCCAGGCCTCGTATGGCCCGTGTCCTCAGCTACCTCCGATTCGCAAGGCAATTTTAGATACCGGTTACTCATTAATCTAGTGGCTTAAATGCAGTATTCAACCTTACGTAGCGATATCCATACTTCGTGGTTGCAGCCCTGTTTCCGGTCTATAGTATTGCAGAGCACAGTAGCATGAGCATTTACCTGGGCGATGGTTAGAATTGTGAAGGCATTGTGTTACCGCACCTCCCGATATGCCCTATCTCAACACTCTCCAGTTAGTTAGGTACTGTTGTGACATGGTGTATTTGTACTGTACTTAGCCAATCGCCAGTACAGGCGTGTAGCGTGGTAAGATGGCCTAGAGTTGATTGCCGTCGACGTCTGAAATCGTGGCAAATAGCATTCCATACGGTGCAGGAATACCCATTTAGATTCCAAAGCCTGGGTAACTGTCAGCCATTGAATTCAAGCCAACAGATACTGCTTTGGCAGAGCTGTCCTGGCCAGGCACCCCGGTATTACAATTGCCAAGGAGATGGGGATGCATACAGTGACGAGGGAGACAAAGTTTGAGTGAGACATAGAGTCAACGGGGCGTGCCTGTTTTTATTGGTAGTGTCGTTCTCTTCGCGACCGAACCAGAAGCGGGCTACAGGTGGCTCGATAGGAGCGAGTGAGGGCGTGGACTGTGCGCCAGTTGGCGCGCTGAAATGCTCGATAGTATCAGAAGGATCAATACCCTCGTAAGTCAAGGGCATTGACAAGTCTGAACACCAGCGGTTCAGCTGCCACCTCGGAATTCAATCGTAACTCATGGCGTATACAAAACAAACGGTAGCGGCAGAATTTAGTTGGCCTTCTTGCGGAAAGAGCAGCCCTCGGTGAGGCGAGCGCGACCGCCGGTGGGCTGGCAGAGCACGGTGGAGCAGCCGTTGCACACGACGACGGAGTTGGCGTGGCTGAAGACGGTGGTCAGGTTGAAGCAGCCAGGGCACTTCACGTCCATGAAGAAGGAGTTGGGCGTGGGTACCAGGCGCTTAAGCTTGTGCTTGCGCGACTCGGACTCGACGCTGGGGTTCAGGAGATCGACGGTGAGCTGAATTTAGAAATCAGTGGGCAGGCATGGAGAAGGAGATGGTCAGGGTTAGCGATTCAAAGTTCGTAGGCATGCCATGGGTGGGAACGTGGATTCCGTACTGGTCGACATCAGGATTGCTCCCGTTCGGCATCTCAGCTAGCCTACGAGGCTAATGGTGCGATCCCACTGAGCGACGACGGCAGCTACCAAAACAGACTCGAGCTTAGCCCACCCATCCATCCGTTCTGGTCACCTTGCCGACAAACTAGTCGAGTGGAACGGCGTGAAGATGGCATCCGATAGACGGATGGATGGATACGGCGTCGCGACAAGGGGGTGAGGGGGCGTGATAGATTAGGGCACGTACCGGCATGTTGACAGATATTCACGAACTAATCGACGAAAATGGCGAGTAGGCAGAAGAGAACGATACTAGATAACCTAAGGCCGCTACGGTTGATGAAGGGGACTGGGACAACGCGATAGCCGGCAGGAAAAAAAGGAGCGAACCGAGCGGGCTGAGGGCCAGCGCAGGCCATTATACCACCATGTCCCGCCGCATCCTTCCTTCGTCTCCCTGGTGGATCCGCAGTCCACACGGCTGGAGGGTAGGTTATAGGATCCGCAGTGATCACGTGCGTTTCCCCGAAATCGGCTGCCATCAGCACAAGGATCGTATTGCAAACCCACACGTCTCAGTCTTCACGGGCGGGTGTCAGTGAGGCCCGCTTGACAACGACATCGTACCACTGGAAGCCCGAGTCAGTAAGCCACCCGACCGTGACCGTCGCTTTGCAATGAGACGTAGTCCATCCCTTTCCGACGTTGCTTGTCCATCCGCCCACGCCCTATGGTATTGAACGCCGTGGACCTTCACCGTCCCCTCTAGACGCTGTAGTCATTAGAATAACCAACTGACCCCCGTAGCTGTCGCTTGCCTACCTTGCCACTACTACCCTGTCCACCGAGGCCCTTACCGCATTACCCTTCACCGAAACTCTCCAACCCCATTACGGCACCGGCCTATTCGACCTTTCGTGTCTAGTATTATACGATTGGCCGGCAACCAGCGGGCAATTCGTTCCCTCCCACCGCCATCAACCGGATAACCTCATGGCCAAACCTTCCTATTTCGGCAACCCGTCCCTGGACCACGCCGTGGCCGGTATCGGGGCGGCCACGGTGTCCACCATTACACTACAGCCCCTGGACCTTATCAAGACGCGACTCCAACTTGACGACGCCACCCCTCGGCGTGCACCGACGGGCCAACCACCCCCACGCCCGCAAATTGTCGGTCGGGCCTTTCGCGCCTTCCGTGCCGTCCTCCGCCAGGACGGCCTCCGGGGGTTTTACCGCGGACTCTCGCCCAATTTGGCTGGAAACACCGCGAGCTGGGGCCTCTATTTCTTCTGGTACGACACTCTCAAACGGTTCGAAACCGACCGTACAGGCCGCCAGGCTCTGTCCCCGACCCAACACCTGACAGCCGCGGCGGCGGCGGGCGCCCTCACCCAGCTCTGTGCTAACCCGCTGTGGGTCGTTAAGACTCGTATGTTTGCCACCGACCGCGGAGCAAAGCAGGCCTACCGCGGACTCTGGCACGGGCTAACGAGCATCTACCGATACGAAGGTGTTCGCGGATTATATAAGGGGCTGGTACCTGGCCTGTTTGGGGTTTCGCACGGGTCGTTGCAGTTCATGGCGTACGAGGAGATGAAGCGGTGGCGGGCCGAGAAGCTCGACGTGGCCCTCGGCACCAAATTGGTAAGCGAAATTAAATGGCTTTATTACTTTAGTCAGTTGGGTTCAAGTTACGTCCTTGAAGGTCCACGGCCGTTCGCTGATCTGTCCCCCGCCCCCCCTTCCTCTTCCCACTCTGCTAATCTCTTCCCCATTACATATACTCCCCACTCTTACGCTATCCCAACGGGGAACTCAGAACGCTGCCGAGTACATGGGAATGGCCGCCGGGTCCAAAGTCTTCGCCACAGTCTGCACCTATCCCTATCAGGTCATCCGCACACGACTGCAGAATCAAATTACCGACATCAAATACACTGGTGTGCTGGACGCCATCACCAAGATCTACCACCATGAAGGCTTGCTGGGGTTCTACAAGGGTCTGGGGCCTAACATTGTTCGGGTCCTTCCCGGCACCTGTATCACCTTTGTAGTGTATGAAACGCTGTCGCACTACTTCCAAGCAAGTGCGCAAGAGCGGGCTGTTTCTTAATAAACCGGAGCGCACGTTGAGATGAAACGGGTGCCACGAAGAAAGGCATGGTGCTGGATGGCACGCTGAAGTTTTTCGGGTTGATGTTGCAGTGTGAAACTGCTATGTTCAAGCGGGTTGTAGTTGCTGTCCACTTAGATGACTGTATTATACTTGTGTATCACTTCGGAAAGGATCGGCAGGGTAGAAAATTGTCGCTGATATCACAGGTGCTGCACGCGTACTAGGCATGGTTTAAATGAGTAAAATGATGAGAGAGGGATTATGAGGTAGAATATTCTTGGGGTTGTTTCCAAAATAATAATAATAATAAAAAAAACCCAATTGTATCCCCTGGAACCCGGTGAGCCTACCAACCAAAGAGCGCATCCATGGCACTTTGCCATGCCCCACTACGCGGGCTGTTGGCATTCTTCTCGTTGATATTGCGACCAACGATCGGCACGGGCTGGCCCCGGTTGGGAGTGAGATTAACTGGTCCGCCCGGAGCGGTAGCGCTCGCAGTTGGTGGGGCGAACCCCGATTGTAGCTTCTGCCCGGGCTGCCGCAGCTGCTGCTGACGGAGGACACTGGGCGGCGGCGGGGCGCGTGGTGCAGACAGACGGTCCGTAGCGGCCAGCGATGACTGGAATCTGGTCTGTGCCGAGGCTTGCGGTGGTGAGCCGAATAACGGGGGACCATAGCCCGACTGGCGAGGGCCGGCCGGGTGGTCCTGGCGGGCAAAGGATAGCACCGGTGGGGCGTCGTCGAAGGTAGTTGACGCGGCCTGTGGTTGCGAGGCGAGACCCAAGGGCGAGACAAATGACGGGGCTGCGGCAGAGGTGGGGGGCGAAGTGGTCATCGTCATCCATGGAGAAGCCGTTGGGCCCAGTAACGAAGTCGGGGCGCGATTAATCGAGTTGGAAGGCTGAGGAGCCGCTGGCGGGTGGTACCCTTGCGGCACGGCCACCGAAGGGGAACTTAGGAAACTCGGAGTCGGCTGCCAGGCGGAAGGCTGGGTGGTAAGTATGCCATTCGTCTGGTTCGCCTGGGTGCAGGTTGAAGCACCGGAACTAGTGGTGGCCGTCGAGGTCGCCTGCGTGCCCCAGGTGGCCAAAGGTCCCGATCGCAAGAACGAGGACGGGACCTGTGTGCTGTACCGGACCTCTGGTGGGACGGAATAGAACACAGGCTGCGGCGGGGCTACTGAGCTAGCACTGGGGGCAGAGTTGGCGGGTAAAATCGGACCGCTGAGACCGGTAGTCCCGAAGGCCGTTGTAGTGGACTTTGGGGAGATGGTGGAGGTGAAGGTCCGGAACAGACCCCCGGTAAGATTGGCTAAATTGTGGACGGGGGCTGCGGCGGTCTGGGCTGGAGCTGAAGCAGCAGAGTTATTCATCGTGCTGCCATTGGATCCGACGGCAGACGTACCGGGCACGACGCCTACCATCACGTTACTGCCAATCACCTTGCCATTGCAGCCCAAGGCCCGCTGGGCGTCCTCGCCACGCGCGTAGACGAACGTAATGAAGTTGGCGGCTTTCTCCGATACGCCGTAACTGGTGATTTCACCGAATTGCCGGAAGTATTCAAACACGTCACGGGCCAGGTCCGGCGGAAAGCCAAAGACGGTGACGGTGAATCCCGACGGTGGCGCGGTGGCGGTGCCTACCGACTGACCCCAGGAGGTGGACGCGTTCACCGTGCCGGCTGACGTGGTGGACCCCCAGCCGTAAGTCAGGGCCGGCTCGGCTCCGTACGGAAGGGTGGCAGGGGTCTGGCCCGGTTGGGAGGTCTGACCGGGAAGAGCGTAGCCAGTCGACTCGTGGAACACGTCGTCGGCGTCGTTTGTTTGCATCTGGTGAAGGTTGCGCTCGTGTGAATCAGCGGCTTGGGTCAGATCGTCCAGGGTGGCAGCCGGAGGCACGTCGCCCACCACGGTGACGACATCCATGGGGATATGCCGCTTCTTCTGCCGACTGTTCAGCATGTCGTAGTGGCCGAACCCACTACCCCCGCTGAGACGCCGTGTGAGGGACGGCTGGCCGCCCTGGGATTGGACATAGGCCTGCACCTGTGGATCCAGCGACTTCGCAGGGGAGGAAGAGGACCAGGCCAGGGATGACAGGTTGGTACCGCTGCCACCAGGAGAGAACACGGCCGGAGTTTGCGACCGGTCTGGGGTCGGCTGCCGCGGCAAGGGGTCGTACCGCTCGCCCGGCTGGCGAGGGGCATACGGGCTGCCGCTAAGCCCATTCATGGCCACTTGGTTTTGCAGATTGCCCAGCAGGAACGACGGAAGGTAGTTGGTTGCCGCGGCTGACGTGGTGGCGTGGTCGAGTCCTAAGCTGTGGCGGTGGTTGGCTGCAGGAGACGGGTGGCCGGGCGCAGTGCCATGTCGACCAGCATCGGGAGAGGAAAGCAGCCCACTGTGACCGGGCCGCGCTTGAAGTTCCATTTGGTAGTTTGAAGCCGGCGCTGGGGCAGCAGACCCGCCAAGCTGCCAAGAGATTGCCGCATTGCCGTAAGCGCCGGCGGTGGAGGGCTGGTTAGTGGCCCCGAAAAGATTAGCGGGAGCGGGCCCATTCGTCGAGGCACCGACATCGGTCGATCGCGTTTGCCCAAAGAGCGGGCCGTGGGGCGACTGGTACATGGTGAGATGTCGGGAAGAACCTTCGGGGGTGTCGGACGAGTACCGGCCGGTGTATAAATTCAGAGTAAAGAGAGAGAAATCCACAGCCCGATAGATAGAGGATGCGGGCGGGGCCGGAGGGATAAGTGTTAAAAAAAAAGACGAAGAGAAGCTCCTGGGGAAAGGGAAGGGTGATGCGTCAGGCAGTCGGCTGGAAAGACCTGAGCGAGAGGCGGGCGCAAAGGTGAAGGGCGGCGTGCCTTGCAACCCTGGAGATGGGCTAAGTGTGGGCTGGGTTAGAAATGGCCGCTGCGCCGCACCACTGGTGGCTATAGCGAAAGTCAGGAGGGTGGAGTAACGGACGTGTAGTCAAAGAGGGTTCCCGTGAGGCGTCTCTTGGGCTGCGCCCCTGCCTCCTTACCACACTTTAGTTGGCCAGGTAGCACCAACTCCCAACACCATAATATGACTTGTTTACCTCTCTGCTTCGCTAGAATGCCCGCATCACCGCCCTAGCTGTGCTTTAATTTCATGGAAAGTCCGTAAAGTTTCCGGTGGTTCCCAGCCCGTCCGCTGGTGGGTAGTAATTGGTGCCTGTTCAGGTCTGTCTGATCGGTCACAAGCATGTCCGGTTGTCAGCCCAGCGACTAGAGTTGAGGCCCAAGAAAACAAAAAAAGGGCTGTTGGTAGGCGGACTTTTTCACTTTGAGGTGAAAATGGGCGGGGGTTCCTCCGCGCCCTCCTATTGGTGGCACCTAAAGCCCTATTCTCACAAATCACACCATCAACTCCTTGCTACGGTTGAAGCATGGGATGTTTTGCACGGCACATTTATTGTAAACAGTGGGATGCCGCCAAGACTGGATTGCCGCACAGTGAACCTTACATGCAAATTTAAAACCCCCATCATTCCAGTGCAGCAGGCGCGGACTACGCCAACGTCTCCCACATTGGCATATCTGGTAGGCTCTATCGCTCCTCCGCGGGCCTGTCCTTACTTGCAAACGTGGTGTCATTGTGGTACCCAGGCAGCTGGGCGGCCCAGCGGGTGGCGACGATGGCAGCGCTCCAGTCCCAGTGGTTGAGTCCGCTGGCCTGTAAAGTGGTTAGGTTCTTGCGCAGGGCGTCAAGGGTGGGCAGCTGGACGTTATTGCGGCGGGCTAGGTCCAGAATCAAGTTGACATCCTTGAGGCCGTTATCTACGGTGAACCCAACGTCGGTGATGAATCCGTCCTGGGAGGAAGCGGCCGTGGTCTCGGTCCCGGGAGTGCTGACCGGCGTGGCGGTCTGGGCGGCCACGCTATCGAGGCGAAGACTGTTGACCGGATGGGTGGTAGTAGCGGTGGGGGCAGAGGTAGGGAACGCGGGGGCCGAAGTCCCACCTGCCGAGGTGGCTAGGTGACGCTCGTCGGGGCGTACCTGCTTGCGGCAGTAGCCCAAGTAGGAACCAAATGGGAACATGAGCTCAATGAACTCCAGTGCTTTGGCGGTCCCCAGCCCGGCAGCCTCAGCTAAGGTCCCCGCCTCGCTTAGGCTCTCAATAGTCGCCGTGATGAAGTAGTTGCCCAGCAGTTTCATGTTTGATCCCTTGATAATGTTGGTACCCATGTCAATGCTGGCGCGACCCAGGCCAGGCAGTACGAGTCCCTTGATGGCCGCACGGGCAGCGTCGGGACCGGAGAGGACCCAGACGAGAGCAGCACTTTGAGCGGCTGCCGGGGGACCAAAGACGGGACAACGAAGGTAGTAAATCGGGACGGAGCTGGGCTGGGCAGCAGTTAGCAGCTGGATAGACTCGTTGAGTTCGGTGACCAGTGCCTCCGATACGGTGCTGACGTCGACCAGGTAGACCGGGGACGTGGGTGCCCGTCCGGCTTCCTGGCGGGCCCGCAGCGTTGAAATGAGCTCCCGGAACACGGTGCCGACGGCCTGGTCGTTGGCCAGGCAAGTGAAAATGATTTGGCAGGTTTCGGCAACCTCAGCAATGGAGGGGGCCAATTGGCCGCCCAGGGCTTGGATAGGGGCGGCCTTGCCGGTGGTGCGGTTGTAGACAGTGAGGGTCGGCTCTACAGCAAAGGGCAGGCTTGCAGCCACTTCCGCGCTGGTGGTGGCCTGGGTAAGCACCGTCTGCAGGTTCTGGGCGATGGGCAGGCCGAGGTTCCCCAGGCCAATCCAGGCGACGCGGTGGGGCGTAGAGGAGGCCATCGTGTTTGCCAAATGGGCGACGTGAGGGGCGGGAAATGAGGGAGCAGGGGACGGGGCGCACCGGACGGAGCGGAGTTGAAGGGACAAGCTAGGCCCGAACGTAAACAAGGCGGAGGAGGTCGCTATTGGCAGAACGAAAGGTGGAGCACGTATAAAGATACAGAGGAAGTGCAGGACCCAGGAAGCCAGGCTATATATGTGTAGCAGGCATTCTCTTCAGAGGCGACGCTTGATAATGAGGGGAGTGTCTGACTAACAGGGGATTAGCATTGACAGGGTCCTACCTCAACCTTACGTAATACAGATGTGTTTATGGTGGGCGGCCTGCGGAGGCGCTGACCCGCACCTCTGTGTGCGGGCCACTTCACCAGGATCAACCCCTCCGGTGTGGCAGGGGCCGTTCTGCCTAACCTTTTGTCAGCTAATTATAAATTGTAAAATATTTGCTATCCCAGGAATCACCGTGTCATTTATTCACAGTATAAACATTAATGGTTTAGAGTAGCCTAGTTGTAATGCCCAGGTCCACCGTAGGGTGTTCGCTTCACGCCGACCTTGGTCAAAGTAAGCCACCTCTTGACGCACCCAAAGTGGGAGTGGTGGTCTACTGGGCCTTATCACGCTTGGAGTAGATCGAGGCAGTGAAGGGTCTGTTGCAAATTACGGATATGGGTATCATACGGCGAGGACCAAGGGCAGAGGTGAGGGAGGGGTTAGTATGATCTCAGCCCGCACCACTTCACATACGGCCTGCCATGGCGTAGTAGAGAGTGCCACTTACTCTTCGAAGCGCAGGGCGATCAGATAGGCCACCAGGACCAGGGCGGAAAGGAGGAGGCCGGCCACCGACTCTTGCCACAGAGCCACGCTGACGAAGGCTAGGAAAGAGCCGTAGTACATGGGGTTACCAGTGACGTTGAACGGGAACCCGGTCACCATCTCGTCCATCAGAATACCGAAGTAATCGCCCAAATAAGTGCCCGTGATACCCAGTCGGTACATGGAGCTCACCACCAGCACGGTGCCCACCGCCCATAGCACGGCGGCCACGATCTTCACCTCGCCGTAGTCGAGCCATTCGGCTTTGGGTTGGTGTTCCAGTGCCATATGGTAGCTTGGTCGCAAGAAGAGGGGTCGCGGGAGGGAGGGGACAAAATTGTTGGGTGGTTAGGACGCTAGAGCGACATTGATGAACACACTTGATTTGTGGAGGAGGCACGGCGAGCCATGTTCCAGACTAGGCAATGATCCACGTCTCGTTGGATGTCACTTACACAGCATCGCGGAAGATACCCAACCCGAAAATGGTGACGGCCAGGATATAGCAACCAAAGTAAGCGCTGCCACCCGCCAACTTTGTAATGACCCTGTGGCGGTACTCTAGCGGGTGCAGTCGGATAGCCAGGAAAATGTGCAAGGTAGCTCGCGAGTTAGCACGTAGGCCCTCGCCATTGAGCCAGGAATCAGGCGGGCATTCCTCTCACGTCCGGCCCGGACTTACCAGAACGGGCAGCGAAGTTCCAGAACAGCGGGTTGAAGACGATACAGGCTACGGCCTGCCACAGAGTGGGCTGGGTCCAGTCGACCAGTTGGTTCAGCTGGCCCAGGAGGCTGTGTTCTTCGAACAAGGTCATGCTGTGCAACGTTACGTGCGCGAGCTGCTGGGAGGAGGAAGGGTGAAGGGGAAGGCAAGGCAAGGAGGCAAGGTGGTATTGCGAAAGCGATGTAAGCGGCAATGTGTGCAGATACGGGATGGGGTCGAGTAACTCTACCGAGATAAGGCCGTAGGGGTGAGACACGTCAAGACGGTGGACGGGGGCGGGAGGCGGGGCGTGGGACAAGCTCCAGTTGCAGGGACCGCGGCCAAGGGCTCCAAGCCGGGAGGATTCAGGTGGTACCGATACTTCCCTGTTGCTGCTGCTGGTTTGGATGACACGCGTGCATGTAAGACACGCGCGGGGGCAGCAGGGGGGGGGGAGTCGAACGCTATTAACCCACCCTCCTCATACTTAGGCTGTTGCTATCACGTGATGTAAAGGCCCCAGGTCCTAACCGATTGCTTACCATGCGGCGGTGCTCCTTTGGCCTGGCTTGATTGACGGCGGCCGTGGCCCACAGATTCCACTCCTTCAACCGGTTTCTGGCCCAGCGCTCCACGCTAGGTTAACCGCAGTAATGCCTAACCGCCAATAACACAGGCATGCTACTACCTGATGGTATGGTTGAAGCCGGCTGGCGCCTCTCCCATGCGGCCTGGGCCGTTTGTCCATATTACCATCTGGCCAGACGGGGCTGCGGCAAGAAGCACCAATCGCGGGGATACAAAACTGGACGCTACGGCGGGCTCTCAATTGTTTATCGTTGGAGTGGTATCTAAAGCGTTTTCCAACAAAAGCGTCGCTAATCACCTCTCCATTTACTCCGTGCCAACAGGTCAGCCCTGGTCTAGCCGACTCCCTCCCCATCCGTCGTTTCTGCCCTCCCCTCATTGCTCGGCCCTCGTCCGTTCGTGGACACCCGTCGCAATCCATACCCGCCCTCTGCTGCCGTACCCCGCCTTGCCGCCACATTGACAACGGCGTCGATTTACCGTTCCTGCCGGACCTTCGCGTGTCCATTGGCCTCTCCCACCTCCTTCTGGGGTCCCACCGGCACACGCCTCCACTTTGCCACCACACTACCTTGTTTCCGTCTGCTCCCTTCGGCTCTGCTACACCCCGTACGTTACGGAAACCTCCTCGTCCGCAACATGAGCAACAGGAAGGACCTCCTGGCGAGTTTTTTCGCGCCACGGAAGGCCAAGCCGGCCCCTGCGCAGGACGTATCCCCGGCCGCGAGCGGCGTTTCTCCCCTTGAAAAGATGGCGGCCGCAGCCGTGAAGACCCAAGACAGGCCAAGCGGCAAATCGGGCGACCACTCCGACACCAGCGACGGCTCGGCGGCCCCATCGCGTAGCCGTCGCCGTCGGTCTCAGAAGCGTCACCGGCGGGAGGTCAGTTCGAGTGCCAGCGAGACCGAAGGAGACGACGCTGCTAAGCCAAAGTCAATAACATCGCCTGTCGCCTCCCCACGGCAGCAGAGCAAGACCCAGCAGCCAGCCGTAGAGCGTGAGTCAGCCAGTGACAGTGAGGTCAAAGTGGCGGCCGGCCTGACCGCCACCACCGAGGACAGATCAAAGCCCGTCAAACCCAGCCAGCCCAAGAGCAAAAAGGCCAAGCGCACAGGCTCCCCTGTAAAGGCGGAACAGACCATTGACGCCGTCAGCGCCATCGTGGCTAGCGCTCAGACCTTGTCGACGACTAAGCCCAAAGCTAAAAAATTGACCGCCGCTGCAGCCGCCAAGAAAGCCGCGGAGGCTGCGGCTATGGCGGCCCCCCCAGAGGTCGTCCAGCGGTTTACGGAGCTGGTTCAAACCGAGGTACCCTATGCCGCCCTTTGCTACATGTTCGAACAGGTGGAGGCCACGACCAAGCGACTGCTCATCATCGACATCCTCACCCATTTTTTCCGACGGGTCATCACGCACGCCCCACAGGACCTCGTTCAATGCGTCTATCTGTGTATCAACCGCCTCTGCCCGGAGTATGAGGGACTAGAACTGGGCGTCGGGGAATCACTCCTGTTTAAAGCCGTGGCCGAGGCCACAGGTCGTCCCGTGGCCAAAGTGAAGGCCGATGTGACCCTCCGCGGCGATATCGGCCAGGTAGCCATGCTGAGCCGGTCCACCCAGCGCACCATGCTAGGCGTCCAGCGGGGCCTCAAGGTGGCCACCGTGTTCAAGACCCTCCGCCAGATCGCCACGACGTCAGGCCAGTCCTCCATGAAACTAAAGGTTGACAAGATCAAAGGCCTGCTGGCATCCTGCCAGGGTGCTGAGGCCAAGTACCTCATGCGATCCCTGGAGGGTAAGCTGCGTATCGGCCTGGCCGAACAGACGGTTCTTACCGCCCTCGCCTACGCCTTTGTCCTTCACCACCATCATAGTACGGACGGTGACCTCGCCCTGAAGGTGGAGGCGAGCGGCAGCGATAGTGACGCCGATCCGGATGAGACTATCAGCCGTCGGATCACCGGCGTCGTCGCGCCCGAGACCCTCCAGAGCGCCGCCGAGACGGTCAAGGCCGTGTACAACGAGCTTCCTAGCTACGATGTACTCATCCCGGCTCTGCTGAAGCGTGGGGTAGATCACGTACACGAAGTGTGCAAGCTCACCGCGGGAATTCCCGTCAAACCCATGCTGGCCCACCCTACCAAGGCCATCTCGGAAGTACTCGACCGGTTCGAAGGCCACACCTTCACCTGTGAGTACAAGTACGATGGCGAGCGTGCCCAACTCCACCGCCTGCCGGACGGCCGGACCATGGTGTTTAGCCGGAATTCCGAGGATATGACGGCCAAGTACCCCGACCTGGTCGTCAAACTCAACCATGCGGTGGCCGCGGCTAACCAACAGAACGCGGCCGCCACCGAAGGTATCGCTCCTACGACGTCCTTTATCCTTGACGCCGAAGCGGTGGCCTGGGATTCCGCTGAGCGTAAGATCCTCCCCTTCCAGGTCCTCAGCACCCGCAAACGTAAAGACGTCCGCGAGGAGGACATCACGGTCAAGGTGTGCATCTTTGCCTTCGACCTCATCTACCTCAACGGCCGGTCGCTTCTTCGCGAATCCCTCGCTGAACGCCGCCGTTTACTCTACCAATACTTTGCCCACGTAGATGGGGAGTTTTCCTTCGCCAAGGCCCTGGTGGCCACCGATGTCGAGGCTATCCAGACCTTTTTAGACGAAAGTATCCGTGATAACTGCGAGGGACTCATGGTCAAGACCCTCGATGGTGACGAGGCCACGTATGAACCGTCCCGGCGGTCGCGCAACTGGTTGAAGGTCAAGAAGGATTATATCAATGGAATTGGGGACTCGCTTGATTTGGTGGTCGTCGGCGCTTACCCCGGCCGTGGCAAGCGGACTGGCGTCTACGGCGGGTTCCTCCTGGCTTGTTATAACTCGGACAGCGAACAGTACGAAACCATCTGCAAGGTAAGTCGTCCGATGGGTCCTAAACGGGTCTATTCTCGATGCTGATCCTCGTTCTACCCTCTGACCGCTCGGACCAGGTGCCTCGGGCCTCGTCTACTTTTAGGATCCTATAGTAACCAACTACATTGACTTGCGCCGCGTGGATACCAACCCTCCCATCCCCCCCCCTCCCATTCCCCATTTCCCTTGCTCAGATCGGCACTGGTTTCTCCGAAGCTGACCTTGAAAGCCACCACGACCAGCTCAAGCAACACATCATTAGCAAGCCCCGTAGCTACTACGACTACGCCGAGTCCGCCGAGCCAGAGGTCTGGTTCGACCCCAAGGTGGTCTGGGAGGTCAAAGCCGCGGATTTATCCATCTCCCCGGTGTACCGAGCGGGTGTCGGCAAGGTAAGCCCCCCCCCCCCCCCCCCTCTGAAGAAAAAGCATGGTGGCCAGGGTATTTTCCCTTTATAGCACTACATTTGACGGACCACAGCGACTAACCTGTACCACTTTGGACCAATGTGCTTCTTACTTTGGTACCGGCACCACCCCACTTTCGCAGGTTGACAGCAACAAGGGTATATCACTGCGCTTTCCTCGTTTCATTCGCATCCGCGACGACAAGTCCCCCGAAGATGCCACCACATCCGACCAGGTGGCCCAGATGTACCGTGACCAGAAACTTCATACGGCAGCAGACGAGCGGTTAGATGACGACTACTAAGGTCCGCCATAGGCTGTAATGCCTTGTTTCGCTCCCTTGCTGCCGCCAATCGCCTGTCACTTTCTACAGTCCTTGTTTGGTGATTGCAATTCGTCCATATTTTTTTTTGGTATATACATAGTTACTACATGTTCTGTAGGATCATTTCATTATTTGCGAGCTGTAAGAAAATTGAATATGGTAATTATTGCGCAGTATTTAATGCGGAAGACCATGCAACCACCAGTGGCCCAACCAGAACAGAGACGGGAAAAATAAATGATGAGTAAGGGAGCTAGCTGAAATGGATATGTGCCTGGTTAAAGGTATACAGGAGTTTAAGTAGCTCATGTTGCTCGAGGGTGGCCGCACGAGCCTCAGACAGCCCCACGGAGTCAATGACACCCAAGACGGTATCCTTAATATCAAAGTCATCGGGGATGATCTGTCGTGAAGGGTGGTTCATAGAGGGGGGGATGGTAACGAAACGGATAAGTTAGGATATCGTTAATATGGTATTGAAAGGGAAAGACGGCAGGGCCTGAAGCCGCGAGGCCCATCGGTGCTGCTTCCACAAAAACACCTACACCATCGATCAAAAAATAAAAAGGCCCAGATAGACTTACCAAGTTGTTCAGGGCGCAGTAGGTTTTGTAGTTCTGCTCGAGCATGCTCATGACGGTTCGGGTCTTGAAGTTGGAGGGCAAAATCTTGTGTTTACGGTTGAAGATGATGCGCATCAAACCGTCCCACTCCTGGAAACTCACAGGTGGGGGTGGGCTAGCCGGTTCGATCCGCACGACGGCGGATTCGACCTTAGGCGGGGGCTTGAAGTTATTCTTGTTGACCTTCATGACCAGCTCGACCTTGGAGAACAGCTGGACATTGACCGACAGCCGGCAGTAAAGGGTACTGCCGGGCTGTGCGATGAGCCGGAGGGCAAATTCCAGTTGAAACATAAGCACGGCGCAGCGGAACAGCGGCCGGTGTTCGAGCAGCTTGAATACCAGCGGTGACGAGATTTGGTAGGGCGTGTTACTAATGCACACATCAAAGTAAGGCAGGGTCTTCTTCATCACGTCGCCGTGGAGGATCTCAAGCTTGCGCGCGTGCGGGCCGGACTGAACACGTTTGGTGAGTTCGGCGGCGAGACGCGGGTCAGCTTCGCAGGCCACCACCTTTTTGGCCCGTTCTAGGATACGCACCGTCAGGTTGCCCGTACCAGGGCCCACCTCGACTACGGTGTCGGTGGCCTTGACACCGGCCTTGTCAACGATAGAGGTGGCCACCAAGGGGTTCTTGAGGATGTGCTGGCCGAGGTCCTTGTTGAACAGCGGACCAAAGTGCCGTGAGCCACCGTCCTTTTTCTTGTCAGCGTTCCCACCCGTCGCACTGTCCAGGAAGCCGTCCGACTCGGCGGTGGCTTTTTTAAGCTGGCGGACCGTGACCTTGGGCATGGCAGGAAGTGGGGGGTGGCTCGGAGAGTGGTAGAAGGAGAAGGAGGGGGCTAGATAAGGGAACGTGGGGCGTTACGAGGAGAATGGGTCCGGCGGTCGCGAATCAGTCGTAAACGAAGCGAGCGGGCAAGGTCCGGCAAGTGGGTGGCGGAATAGTATAGGGAGGGCTAAAGTCAGCGACAGCTCGACCTAGAGGTGAAGTGTTCGTCAGGACATTGGTGTTTCCGGGCCATAAGCAAGGGGGGGGGGGATTCGGGCAACCCGACATCCCGACCGTTGTTGCGCGCCCCGTTTTTCTTTTTCTTTTTTTTTCAGCCTTAGCCTATTTGATAAGTCGAAGTGTCTCCGCCACCACATTCGATGCAGCTACTCGCAATAGGAAACTCGCGATATCCGCCTGGTTAGACGTCCCATTTCTCCCCACGTGATTCCCCTCCCACCAACCCCCAGCCCGTTCCGCCAACAATTTACTCCCCTCCCGCAGCCAACCCCTCCAGATATTCACTTTGTCTACGCGTCCACACGGTATAACCCTTTGGCAGGCTTGATACATGTAAAGGTTTCCTTCTCTCTCACTCCTCGACGTCCCGCCCCCCTAAGCACCGTCAATATACCTTTCACAATGGTAAGCACGCTCCCCCCTCCGCTGCGTGCCCACTACACTACCCCCGTCATCCTGACACGACCGTTCCGCACCGATCCATCCATCCGTCGGTCCCACGATTGCCACATCCATCCATCCTCTCAGACTTTATGGCCAATGCCATGAGTTCAGCAAAGGTCCCGGAATCAGAGAAAACAGATGACTTTTGGTTTCGAGAGGATCCCGACGGACGAATGAATAAGGATTGCATGAGCGTACTCAAACCCTCGGACTAGCGCATCCGCGCAAGCCAGTTAATGACTCTGGGAATCTTCCCTGCGGAACGGTGGTTATGGTGGTGTGGTGTAGAACTGAACACCTATCTAGTCGCAAAATACTGTGCCGTACCGCTCCCGGCGGAAGCTATGCCAAAAAGCGACCCTGTCTAACCCCATACTCGGACCCACACTTTCACCCTGTCGCACGCACATATCCCATCTACAGGCCAAGATCCGATCCACCGAGCTGGTTGGCAAGTCCAAGCCCGAGCTTCTGCAGACCCTGGACGGCCTCAAGGCCGAGCTGGCCAACCTGCGCGTGCAGAAGGCCACCGGATCCGGCAGCCGGGGTGCCAAGACCCACGAGACCCGCAAGAACATTGCGCGTGTGCTCACCGTGATCAACCAGACCCAGAAGGCTCAGCTTCGCGAGTTCTACTCCACCAAGAAGTACGTGCCCCTCGACCTGCGCCCCAAGTACACTCGCGCCATCCGTCGCCGTCTCACCAAGGCCCAGACCAACACGAAGACTGCCCGTCAGATCAAGCAGATGCGCGCCTACCCTACTCGCGTCTTCGCTGTCAAGGCCTAAACGTGTCAATTACTAAACAATTATTGGCTCTCTGCAGTCTGGGGCTCTAATGTCCAGTGCTGAATAAAAATCGGAGTGTGTACCACTTTTAACGTTCTAAATTGTGCGGCAACTCGCTGCTTAGGTAAGGCAAGGTTACCTTGACGCAGGGATTTCAGGGGTCAATCGGTTACGGAATAATAATCGTAGTGGCGACAGTTGACTTGATCGAGTGGCGGCGCTGGAACCGAAATATCTTCCTTTCTGGGCACTGGTAGGCGTTCCATGGCCGTGACATCGTTCCTGCAGTCGATGAAACGAGAGAACCAGTACAGCAAGGATCAACTGGCTGACGGATTTTAACCCTCAGCATGGTAGATTGGCGCAGTCGCAATGGTAGCTTCTGTGGCAGCATGGCGGTCAGTTGCTAGATGTTGAAGTCTAATGTTGGTTTGGGAGTCCTTAATTTGTTCAATGTTTAATCGATATGGGAGCGCGTAAGGTTTATGAAGTGATTACCAAACGGACGAAAGAGGAAACGCGGGGCTAGTGGTTAAAGGCGCATCACTGCCTATCTCGTGTACGCCAATCGGCGCTGTCCCGGCTCGAAGTTAGATAAGACTGGGACAATTGCACAGACTGAACAATAGCAATGTCAGCCTTAACCTGAGCAGTAAGAGATTGGCTGCTCTTCAACTGGGGAAATGCCAGCTGTAAGTAGAGCATTAAGTTCGTGAGTAAGTTGTGACGACATCAGTACTCTCCACCATTATTGAATTGCATTGCACCTATTCACGTCAATGCAAGCAAAGACGCTGTTCACGAATGCCACGGTGCAGACGGTAAATATACCCGGTCAGGGTCCAGCTTTTCAATATCGGTTCGTACTCAGAGATTCAACGATCAACTAGTCACACACCCCAAGCAATCAGATGCACAAGTCACGACGACCTTGTTTTATTAGCGGTACAGGGGACAGGGGGGTAGAGGAAACCCCGCACGCGATGCGGTGAACGCCATCCGTATAGGGACCGGTGGTGCCCTGTCTGACGACTGCTATCGAGCGGTTAGAGCCCGTTAAAATCATTTTATTGGGCAGGTTGCGGGGTTGAGGGGGGGTTTGTGGGGGGGGGGGGGTTGCGTGCGCGGATTGTAAAAGAGTGGAATCTAATCCTCGTCGACCGTCTCGGTGTTCAGACCCTTGAACGAAGCGACGGGCACGTAGGTGACGTAGGTGTAAAGACGGCTGCCGCCCTCCTCATCCTCATCACGCTTGCGGGCGAGACGGACACGCACGCGGTGGGGGACGGACCGGATACCCAGGCTCCACAGGTGCTTGTTAAGAGCGGGGTCGATGCGCACGTCCTTGGTTCCCATCTCCTTGCGGGCAAAGTCCTGCACAACCTTGATGGACTTGGGGGCACGCTTCTTGAAGGTAGTGCCAAACACGCGACGGTGCATGTGGATGGTGTACTCGCGGGTAATCACCTCCGAGAGCACGGAGCGCTGCTTCTTGTGGTCCTTGGCCATTGTAAGTAGGTATTTACTAAGGGAGGGGGAAGGAGGGTTTCCTTTGTAGCGCTTTTACTACCTGAGAGACGGGGCAAGTGGATGGCGAAGGTTGGGAGGGAGGTAATAAGCAGGCAACAAGAGTTAGTACGGCGCCCAATGCCGAGCGTTGGCATGAGTGCTGGGTCTGGACTCGTAGCCTCTAGGCAGGGGCGCATAATGGAATCCAGGCGGTGCTACCAGTCTCGCAGGATTCCCCTAGGTTCACGCGATCCCTCCAGTCAGACAATTAAAAACTTTATCGGATGCAGTCCCGCGCCACATCAGTCCCCCGTCCGTCCAACCCAACCCTCCATTCGGTCATCATAGAGATCAGGGAGACGCAGTTTCCACAATGGTACGAACCCCTCCCACGGACGATGGAACTTCGGGTGGCATAGGTTCCACCGTCTGGGTCATTAGGGTGCTGCGATCATCCAGAGGGTCGTCGTACGGTCCGATGGATGGATGGATGGATCCGGGGTGGGTCGATGGATAGGCGGTGCCGCGCGGCGATGGGATGGACGAGCTGGGAGAGGACGCGAACCCTTCGGATGATGCCGAAACGTTCACTCACCTCAAAAATGGGGCCTTGTAAATTGTACAGGAAGTGAAAAGAGGGAGTACGCAGTGGCTCGCTAGTGATAATTGTTTTAACGCCCGTCTCGCCTAATTTTGAGATTGTAGCTATGGCGGTGGTAAAGCCCATCGAGCTTTGACATTGGTTTCTGAGTGGGCGTGCTTGAAAGGCCTAACCCGGTGGGTCGACCTTACGGTGTGGGGAGAAATTGCTCTGGATGGGAGGGCCTCTGGTTGACCTGTTGGATCCGTTCAGCGGAGGGCACAGCTCTTCACCTATTTATCACGTGATAAATTATGTCGGGTCGATGCCTGTTGGCTGGCTCGTTCTCCCCTTGCTTAGCCTCTGCCCGCATTCCAATGAACCTGCCTTCACCTTGTACTGTATAGTAGTGGGTACCTCAATATCCCCTTTATAGCCGAACCAGTTAGGTTCCAGCGCGACTCTTACAGTATAGGTGGCTAGCGCCTTGGTAGGATGGCCGCAAAGGAGTTGGTGGCCAGTTTTATAGTTATACCCTTCCTTATATGGCGGGTCTAACTTATCTGGGCCAAAGCTGTGTCGGAGTTGATAGTTTAGGAACCGACCCAACCCGCTCCCCGAGCCCACTATTGACCATGCTTTATAGGCGAAACTCCGCCCAGGGTTGTTTACTTTAACCCTGTCCATCGTGAGACTTCTGTACCCTGGACGCCGTGCTAACGGCTCCTGGCCTCTATTATTTATTTATAAACCCATACCCGCACTGTCTTCTACTAAACATCCCAACCGGACCCTCCCTGCCAGTTCCGGCTTTAATGTCTATCGTGCCTTCGAACCTTTAACATCCCTTCTCGGTCCTGACTTGTATTGCCACGCATTCGGCCCATTTGATAACCCTATTCGACGATGGCCATGGCACAGGACTCATCGACCACCTCGGTGCTGCTTGAAGAATGCCAACGGTACCAGGCCCAGGTTCTCGACTTGCAGCGCCAGCTCGAGGAGGACCGCATCAGCCGCCAGGAGGAAGAGGCCCGCGCCCAACACGAGACCGATGAGCTCCACTTCGTTAACCAACAGTGGAAGGCCAAGTATACCGCTCTTCTCGTGCAGACCGACGAGCAGCGCCGGTTACTCCAAATCCGCATCGAAACAGCCCTTCAGAACCGTGCTGCACCCAAGGCAGCCGTGCTTAACCTCCCGTCGGCGATCCAAACAGTGGAGAGCGAACTCCCTTCAGCATTGACCGCGCTCACCCAAGGGGACCATCAACATTATATACCGTCCCGGGACTGGGCAGAACTTGACCATGCCCGGGTCGAACGAATCGACCAGGCTCTGCAGGATAGCGAGGCCCGAAACCGTGAGCTCAAGAAAGAGGTGAGTACCTAGCCTTTGACCGTGTCTCATGTAACTCCACCAGCGGTCCTCGAGGCTCTAATTAGGCCGCTTGCCCTTTCCCTTCGCATGCCATCCTAACGACCCATTACAACTGTCGACCCTGTCTCATAACCAGCTCGCACTTAAAGACTCCGCTGTTGCCCAACGAGACGCCCTGATTGCACAACTGCAAACACAATTAGGCCAATGGTTGTTGGCCCCCGAGAATAAGCGTAGCGTCGAGAGCCGCCACCAGGCCTTCGAAGACCAGTTCATGTACCTTCAGCAGCGCAATATCCAACTCGAGGAGAATCTCAATTCGGTCCAGCAGGAACTACAGACCGCCCAAGCGAACCTCCAATCGGTTGAGCAACAGGCCTCGCAGGACCTGGCTGGTCTTGAGGACCGTAATGCGGCGATGTACGATAAGCTTGTGCACCTGCAGAATCTCATTGGGCAGCTCGAGGACGTTCGTCTGCCTGAGACAGTGGATACCCCCCAGGCCCCCGAGCCGCCGGCGGAACCAACATCACCCATCCAGCCGGAGACTGCGCCTGCCCCGACGTTAGGCGACTCTCAACTCCTCCAGCAGCTGTCCCAGCAGTTGGGCGAAGCCATCCAGGACCGGGACAATCTGCGCAACCTCTACGGTCAGGTGGTCCGCGAGCTCCAGGCCCTGCGACGCCAAATCCGGGCCAACCAGACGGGCAGCCCAGGTCTGTCACCTAGTGCGCCTCCGGCCATCCCGCGTGCCACCACCTTCCATTCAACTCAGCCAGTAAGTTTGACCGAGAGAGTGGGATATGTCCTAGTTTATATAGATAGCTGAATTAGGTGGGGACATGTTTTCCGCTGGCATGTGCACTAAGCGGTACCTACTCACACGTTATCACTTTATACTAATATCCTTTTATCGCGTATGCAGGAAGCCAAGGCCCCGTCAAACGGCCCCACCCATGACCTCGAGGTATTGCGAACCGATCTTGAGAACGTAAGTGGATGTGGTAACTTAAAGGTGATATTTTACTTCTGTAGCGCCCTCTAGCTTTAAGTGATGCCCCATTTAGCCGATGACTGATCTTGCACACTATTTTGGCTCTTGCTTTCGTCGGGTTTCCCAGCTACTGAAATACGCACGTACCCTGGCGGATCCCTCGGCCGACCATGCTACTAGTACCTTCTGCCTAGCACCCGAGACCCGCGCAGTCGCTGACGAGCTACAACGAGTTGGGCAGTCAGTAGCGGCGCCGGACGCACCGTCGTCAGCACCCACGACGGCCGAGTTAGAGCGCCTTCGAGGCGAACTGGCCAGCCTCAACAAGCAATACGAGACGCAGCTCCGAGACAAACACCGGTTGGAGAAGGCCTATTTGGAACTTGACGCCCGGCTGCGCGCCTCCCAAGCACAGCTTCGCCAGGTAGGTATTCTGAGCATGGAATGGTCGGATTCTCTCGGCAGTGAATTCCCTCGAATCTACTATCCTTCGCCTGCGAGCACACTATTGACAACATGCTACGGCCCTTTTGGCCATAACCTTGCGACTCGTACAACGCTTCCTTTTCGTCAATATATAGGTCGAGATCGACGCAAACACCGCGCGAACCCAACCCGCCGAAGCGTCAGCGACTCCGCCGCCGCCTTCTGACGAGGGCCGCAAGCTGGCCGGCGATTTCGAAGAGCTACTGGATAAATACCACCAGCTCACCCGCGAGCATGAAAAACTCGATGTGGGACTCAAAGTGGCTATCCAGGATGTAGATCGGCTCCAGTAAGTCAATTCCGATCCAATTGGCCCGTGTCAGTTAATCGGGTAGCTCTTTCCTCCACAGAAGCGTTGCACTACGGCGACCCCAGTGTCGCAGCACACTAACCGATGCCATATATATCATTTGTTTTGTCGCGCCTCCTTGCACCCACCTGTTAGAACGGCCCTTACTGCGTGTGAGAGTCAGCGCGACTCGCTGCGGGAGTACAATGACCAATTGACCGCCGAGAATCGCCAGTACAACCGGGACCTGGCCACGCTACGCGAACAACACAAGCGTAAGTGATGTCATTGTTGCACAACTCCACTGCAAGTGAAACGCACATTTACTGCCTTGTAGCGCCAGAAAAAAACCATACATTTAACAACCGCAGCCTGTCGTGCATTCGATAACTCCTAACTTACAGACACGCTGGCCAGTCTGGCCACCTTTACAACACTTAGCGAACAGTTTAAGGCAAGTCCGAACTCCACCTCCATCCTTCGTCATCCCCCTACTCCTTGGCCATGTCTCGGCTGCGCTGTGAAAATATATGTCTCCTGTCTATTGCTGCCGCATTAACCCATGTTTCACCACCTATCTCTCCCTCCCCACCTTCTTATCAGGCGGACCGCGTTGGCCTCACTCGCGAACTGGGTGCCTTGCACGACCTACTAAAGGCCACCGAGTTGTCTAAGGCCGAGTACAAGAAACATGTTGCCACGCTCTCTCAGAACCTCGAACAACTGCGTCTCTCGCTGCGGCAGTCTGAAGTCGAAAAAGAGAGTCTGGCCGTCCAACTTCGAGTTAAAGTGAGTACAATAGGGATATGATTGCTTCCCCTCCTTGGGGGAACCCGATGACTTGTCACCGCGCAGGCCCTTCTCTAATCTAACGATCTGAGCTTTACCCCCCTCCTCTCCTTCAAAACCCTGGTCGGTATCACCTGGCACAGATACATCAACTCCAACGCCAGCAGCAGCTGCCGGCTTCGTATGCAGGCTAAAGAATGGTGAACCGCTGATCATCCCCAGCATATAGTGTACAATTACTTGCTAAACAGCGTTTTATTGAAACTGTGGTAGGCGAGTTTTACACAAAATTTGACCACTGATCATAAAAATATACGACGGCAGACATCCCAAGATTCCGCTGACCAAGGTTAACCGAACGAAGTAAGGACTTGGCGTGGATAAATGAAAGTAGGGAAACTTACACCCACTTGGTTGGAAACCCGTCGCTAAGCGGTGAAATTAGGAATCCTTCGGCGGAGGGACCTTACCGCCCTTGAGGGACCCAAGCAAGGCCCGGGCAAGGACCTCATTGGCCTCATTGACCTTGCTCTTGTTTGCGGTGGGGGAGTCGGCACCAGTGGACGATTTGGGCGAGTCAACCTTAAGGCCCTTCATCTGGGACAGGAGGGAGTTGACGATGTTATCAGTCGGTTTAGGTGCCGCGATGGGGCCAGCAGACGCCGGATTCGTCGACGGGGCGTCGGCAGAGGTGGCAGTTGGCACTTTGGCGGCCTTAGGTGCGCGCTGACGCCGGGGTTTGCTAGGCGCCGAAGACCCTGCCGCCCCGCTAGGCTGAGCTGCTGGCTGTGGGGCAGTAGGCAGAGGGGTTGCAGGCACCTGGGCAGCGGGAGCTGGATCTGCTAGCACGGTGGCCGGTTTGCCCTTAGGCTTGCGCGAGGTCCTGCCCGACGATCTGCCTGCCGGTTTGGCAGCCGACGGCCCATCAGTGGGGGCCTGTGGGGTCGTGAGGGGGGTCGACGCGTGTGCATTTGCCGCTGCATTACCCGGCTGAGCCGCTGGGGCGGAACTGGTGGCTCCACGCACGTACTGTGGGTTCGACAGGTTCAGTAAGTGTTTCCGGTCGAGCTGGTACCCGCGCCCGGCACTGCACAAGCCGCCAAGGTTGGTCCCGGCTGGGAAGGGCACGTCGAAAAGAACGCCAACGTGCGTTGGGGTGAGTAGCACTACGTAGCCGCAGGCGGCGAACGGGACAGCCAGGTTGGGGGTCAGGTTACGCACACAGTCGCCCAGGACAAATGTCTGGTCGGCCAGGCGGGTGGGTGCCTCGCTGGGTTCCAGCACGGCCTGGCGGGGTACCGAGGAGATGCCAATCTCTTTAGTCTGGTCCTCGGATAGGTAATCGGCCCCATGCTCGCGCAGGAGAGCGTCAACGCCATGCTCCAGTGACGTGACTGATTCCGGGAGGAGGCTGTCGGCGTCAGCTACAGCGTAGACCAGACGGTCCAGGTGGAGCCCGCGCACAAAGTCGACCAAAGCAGTCACCTCGCCGCCCTCGGCCTTTTCGCCAAACACATCGGCAGCCTCCGCCTCCCCGGCCTGCGGGTTCTTGGCTAACCACCGAAACAGGCGTGGGCAGGTCGCCTGGTACAGCCGAATCAGATTAATGGCGCGGGTCGAGTACCGCCACAGGTCGTCAACCTGGCGGGCGTAGCCCAGGGCGGAGCGTTCGCCGTCAGGGCTGCGAAACCCTAACCCGACGTCCACCTCAGTGTCGTCAGCCAGGAATAAAGAAAAGCTGGTGCAGAGGCGACTGAGCACGTGGTAGGGCACGTGTAGGGCGTCCACCACGTCCATAACGTCGTGGTAGGCCTCACGAGCAGTGAAGGCGTGGCCCAGGTTGCGCTGCCGATCACCAAAGGCACGGTAACCCGCATCTGTGTGGGCCCGGTACACCCGCATTTTAAGGCTAACCTCAGCGGGGTTGGCCGGGGCGTTGGCAGCCACCGTCCCGGGCTGGCCGTAGAAGGCCGGGGCCAGGAAGAAAACTGCGGTATCGGCCGGTAGACGGCGGTCGCGCGCGAAGAAGGGCCGCTCAACAAACCGCGTATCCTTACCCCGGGGCTGGTGGATGACGGCCTTAAGCGGGACAAAATCGATGGCGTCGACAGGGTCGTATTCCTTCCGCAACCAGCCCTGGTCATCCTCCTTCATGCTGCGGAGCCGCAGTACACCTACCGTGAGCCGGGGTTTCTTGACCCGCAGACCGCGCGTCTCCATAAAAGCCAAATTGTCCCGGACCTTCTCACGCACCACGGCAGCGTCAGCACCCGACAGGGTCTGCGCCACGACCCGGCCGCGTGGATCGCGTACATATACCGTGTCGCCGTCGTGCACCGACACAACCTTGGCCTCGCGCAGGTAGGGCCAGTCGACCAGGACCACGCGGTCTAGAAGCTGACCGGCCACCTCCGCGACATTAGGGTTCTTCTCAAGGGGCGAGTCGTTCAGGTAGATCACCATGGACTCGCGATGGCTCTTAAGGTTAGAAATCATGACGCGAGCCTTCTCAGCCTTCCAGTGGTGCGGGAGCTGGAATAAAGAGGGAAACCCCGGCTGTAAGCGGTTACCCGTCCGGGCACCCTCGCAAAGCCCGAATCGGAGGGTCACGCTGTCGCTCAGGCTGGGACCGTGGAACCGGGCCACCTTGCAGTGGTTGGCCGTCACGTCCGGAAAGTGTTCTGGATCCGGCGAGGGGTACACTGGTAGCGACTTGGGGCTGTAGATGAAGGCCAGGGTTTCGTTGAACCGGTTTCGATGCTTCTCGTCACGGGTCAGCAGGTGATCGCGCGACTTCATGGCCGCTAAAAGCCGCTTCTCCTCAATGAAGGGGATGAGCACCACCGACTCGTAGGCCTGGCGCTTGCCGTTTAAGTCCGTCTTAAACTCGTGCGGATACAAGTCAATGACCGGCGAGTTGGGGTCGGTGAGGAGATCCTGGTACGCTGCCGGCAGTAGGTCGCGGCTGAATGCTGGTAAGACACCCATCAGTTGCTGGAAGGGCAGGAGGGGCTTCCCCATGTCGAAACGGAGATCGAGGGACTCCAGGTCGCGCACGTCTGGTGCAACAGGCGCATGTCAAAGGGGGGGGGTAGGGGAGAGGGTCATATCGGGAGAGTTAGGTGGGCCATCGACAGATGTGGGGAGGGAGTTAAGGGAGACTAAAAGCCGTCAGATAACATTAGCCGGTCGCCCGGCACTGCATACCCTGGACTTACCAGATAGCATGGGGGCGTAGTGGTATGGGTAGAAGTAGGACCACGACACGATCCCGTGGTAGTAGTAGTGCAGGGTCCACTGTAGCATCTTGATGTAGTGGTGTACCATGGACCGCACCTCAGGGGATCCGGGCGCGTACTCCCAGTTGAGCTTGGACTTGTAGTACTGCTTATTGGCCTTGTAGTCCGGCTCGACGTGCTTGATGACAGTGGCCTTGGCATCCTCGAGCAAGGCCTGGTACTTGACAAACACCTGGACCATATTGTCGTTAAAACTGGCTTCGGTAGGCGGCTCCCGGCTGCCGAAGGGCAATTGCAGCGTGATGGGTCGGTTAGCGGCGTGGGCGTCCACACCGACCCGCAGGCCCAAATTCAAGCCTGCCTCCTTGATAAAAGTGCGGTTCGCCGGGTCGATTTCTGTAAAGTACACGCGCTGCTCCTTGCGCTGGGTCACGAAACGGTAGATGAGGTCCAAGATGGCGCACTGCTGTGGAGTGATGTGGGCCGGATAGTGCTTAGTGGCATGCTTTGGGTTACGGAACAAAGGGTGCTGGGCGATGCGCTCCTTGTCGGCAATGAAGTCGTAGATGCGCAGCCCGTTCAAAAAAGCCTCAAAGTTGTGCAAGTTGATGATTCCGTTTTCAGTGAGATAGCCCGGAAGGGTAGGCAGCACCGTTTTGTAGGCAGCGAACAAGTACAACATGCCCTGCTTGCTGATGTGCAGGTCGGGCAGGTGGGGCACGAAGTCGTTACCCAGGAGCATGGTGATCAGGATGAAGTCGTCAATCACGCGGTCCAAGCTGAAGGGGAACCGTACCTCGCGCTGCACGTCCTGGAAGTCCAGTTGCAGGTAGTCGCGCAGCAGCGAAATGTGGAATAGGAGGAACCGCGGTGCAACTTTACGCGGCGGGGGCGCCTCGGCGCTGGTCTTGCGCTGCTCATACACGATCTCCTCGCGCAGAATCGAGAGGTGGGGTTCGTGGGTTACCAAACCCAGCACGATCAGGTCGGCGTCCTGGCCGTAGAAGCAGTGACGCGTATTGGGATCGTAATCGGGCTGGGCCTTGGCCAGGCGAATATATTCCATGATCTTGTGCTCACCCTCGCCGGGTACCTCGTGCCCCGACAGGATGACCTTGACGTTCTGCCACGCGCGGTCCTCGTTGACCTTGCGGGCGAAGAAGTACTTGAGGTAGCGAGTGAGCTTCTCCATGAACACGGTGCCGGGTGTGATGCAGTTGCCGTCAAAGATGTCCTCCTTGCCCGCGATCAGACCTTCGCTGGTACTTTTGGCCAAGAGGCGTTCCGACTCCAGGCCCGAGGTGAACCGGCGAGCGCGCTGCTGGTTCATCTTGGCGCGGGGCGCCACCCCGTCGATGGCCACGAAGAAGACCTTCTTGGGTTTGACATTGCTGAAAAGCATCTCAATATACTCGAAAATCGTTGGGAATAACACGTGGTCCGGGATTGGGGCACGCAGGGCCCCTTCATCGTTGGAGCGACTACAGTTGTGGATGACGCCGTTGAGATCCAGGTAAAGATTGTCTTTTGGTGGGGGAAATGGCGTTGGGTAAGGGGCAGGTGATAGTAGAGAACCCGAATTTCGAGATAAGCGCTCAGGAAGTCACGAGGGAAGGAGGGGGAGGTGGACCCACCCGGCGAGCAAAATAGGATGATGAACCGGCTGCTTCTTTTAGATTAACAATTCCGCGTGAAACTACTTACCAAACTCGGGGTACATTCCATCGTCAATAATTTTGTAGCAGAGAGGATATCTCTCGCTGGGTTGAGTGAGGGGCGAGATACAGAGGGTATTATAGCGGTCACGAATTAGCGAGGAGGCAGGGGGGGGTTACCGATGGAGGGCTTAAGCCACGCGGTAAGCAGGGTGCTCGGGAGCTGGTCCCGCGGATGGGAATGGTGCATTGTCCGAGTATACTGCTACGATGGCCCTTGCCATCCGGTTGGCTGTTTCGCATTTACCTCATCCACAGGAAGAATTTCGGGATACCCATGGTGACGGCGTCAAAGGAGCTGGTTGGGTTGAGTTGGAAAAACCGAGTAGGAGTCAATATCGTGCCGGGGGTCTTGCGGGTGATGGGAGGCAAATCCTGAATGTACGTTTAAGGTAGAAGGGTGGTAGAGAAAACCGTCAAACTCAAGCTAGCGGCAATAAGGCAACAGATGAAAGGCAGTGACTGACGAATGGAGGGAGATGAGCTGCGATCGGTTGAGCCTGAGCTACCGGTGGATGGGGTGAGGACACGAGGGGCATAGACGGTAGTCGCGTAACGAAAGGCGGCGTATCGCGTGCAGTCAGAAGGCAACCTTCGACTTCGAAGGCGTCCGGCAGCCAGGCACCACCGGCTAGGAGCTTAATGGGGGGGGGGGCAACTGTGGGTGAGGACGAAGGACGGCAGGCTGCCAGTACATTGGCCCCAGAAGCGCTCCGCTCCGGCGCTGTCATTGGCGACACGGGGCGCATGATGGCCGCAGCCGCAGGAAAGGCTGCCATTCATCTTCACACTGCTGCGGGATGCTCGTTGAGAGTGAGCACCCGGCACCGGCTATTCCGATATATTTGCTTATATTGGTCGTTTCAAATGGTCATAGTGAAGCCCATGATATACCCACAAAATGACACAAACTGGACGCTTTTAAACCTCAGTTCCATGCTCAAAGATTGATTTAGATATCTAAACCATAGGGCGTAGGGCAGGTGCAGCCCGACGAAAGGAGTTTTAACCTCGTTTAGTCGATTCGATAAGCGCATAGTACCCATGGCCCTGGGAGGTGGTGACGCCACTAGTCCTAAATGCCGAGTGCCACGACCCGCTCGGGTGGCCTTTTCTCTGGCCCATTCGCAATTGCTGCATGCGTCACTGCATCCCGTAATTCGTAGCTCCCTCCTCTCTCTGCACTCGTATACTTCTGCACGCTCCGTTACCATAGTCAAAGTAGCACACGCAAGCCCACCTCCCATCGCCATGGCTACCCTGCGCACATCCACGCTGACCTCAATGCCGGAGACTGGCAATGTCACTCGACCGCTGACCATTTTACGCGTCAAGCGGAAGCGCACCGAGGAGCCGTACGACGGCTTTGGTAAGTTGTGGAGTATTACTTCTGTCCGACAGGGCCATACAGGGCTAGCCAAAGGAACCCTACTTGATTTTAACATGGGTGTTAACCCATGCCCCTACTTACGACTCCCGATTGAACCGTCCACCTCAATCCCCCGCCAGTCGTCGAACAGCCAGAGAATCTCGCCGAGAAGAAGGCCCGCCAGGATCCGGGTCAAACCATTCCCCGCCCCTTGGGTAAGTCGTCGAAGCGACCCGAGAATTTCCCTCGCAGGGCAGCGTAGCTCTCGCCTTTCCATCAATCAATCGAATGGGACGAACGGATTCCGCTTACCAGGGCACCATCCCGCTATGTCCCTCGCCATGCCCGCCCTTATTAGCTAAGGTGTTCCGCTTCGCCGAGACGGTTGACTTGAATGCCTTTGAAATCAGCGAGACGGCGCAGAGCCTTCAGGTACGTGATTTCGTTATTGACAAGGAACAGCAAGAGACCATTTTTTCCGGTATCTCCGGGGGAGGGAGAAGTTAAAAAGCCCGGCAGTCCTTGGAATCCTGGGCGCCTTCCACCCCGACCCCGGCTCACTTTTAGTCGCTCTCTGTCGATCATGTTCCCGTACTTTAGGAGAAGCTAGCCCGGTTCGCGCAGCGCAAAAAGGCTGTTCTTGATCGACTCAAGCCCAGCCTCGTAGAGGAAACCCAGGACAAGACCGAGTCGGACCTACTGGACGACAAGCTGGCCGACCGTCGTAACCAGCTCGCCCAGGAGAAAGCCGTAAGTTAATGAGGCAGTAGCTGCGCGGGTGCGCTGCGGTCCAAAAGCCAGATCTCGACTTCATTGTGCGTAGGTGGAACGCTGCGGCAGCTGACCCTACCCCCTGCCCAACGTATCCTCCTGAAATGCATCCATTTCCCCCACCGTCTCGCGTAGAAAGCCTCCGAGCACGCCCGCTTCCGAGTAATGAACCTGAACCGCGCGGCTCTTCCGGCCGACCTCGAGTCGGGCAGCCCCACTAGGTAAGCCCCCATCGTCACACTCCGAGACAGGCCACGGCGCCTAGAATTCAAGGCACCCGAACCTACCCTCACTGCCAGCAGAAATCGCACTAACCGGCAAAGTTGTCCACGGGGTACCAATTTGATTCCCGCATTTACCTTCTTTCCCTTTAAGCGACGCGGAGCCGCTCGGCCCTGAAACGCAACGACTCTTTGACCTCTTCGATGCGGTCAAAGAGGATGTCCGTGATACATCCAGGTAAGTGAGTGTGCTCGGCATTGGCATAGAATGGACGCGACCTGACCCTCCCGTGAGTATCGCCTGAGTGGACGGTCCATATTTAACCCCTACATTTCCATATAACCCCCCCGCGCGTGCTATGACCCCTAGCCGCAACTTCAAACCAGCCAAGGCCGGGGCCTCGGATATAACGTGTAATCTGGTCCCCATGATGGAGGAGTACCTTACTGGTAAGTGGTGGTATGTGTACGCTGGGTATTCTTATTTTGTTTACCAGGCCCGGGATATTCCTCGACGCTGACGGCTCACTGTCCGGCTTAACATGTCAGCTGACTCACTTTTTTATTATACCCGATCGCCCTTCCCCTCAGTGGAAAAGAACGACAAGGATTACGTGTACGACGTGTACTTTGTGGACGACCTCCAGGACGGAGAGCGTACCCTAGTCGGTACACAATATGCCTCACTGTAAGTGGATCTTTTCGACATGTGGATTGGGGACTGGGCGTTATAGCCGGACCAACCGATTAGCGTTGCTCACCCTGGTCCTTGGAACTATCACTTGCCATCACATCCTACCTCTACCCCTCGGTCCAGACTGTGGACGGCAGACGACGAGAACTACCACCAGGAAGCAGACACGTCGGACGAAGAGTCCGACCACGACGACCAGGACTCGAATGGTAGGTACCTGCTCCTAAGGTTGGCAGATGGGTTGGGGCCCACAATCCAGCGTGTATTTCAGTTGGCCTTATTACCTTAAACCACTGTCTAATCCACTAGTATATTTTTACTCTGCATCGAACGCCGCCCGTGGATTGTAGCCGAGGACTTTTACGCCAACGACTACCCTGACGAGGAAGACTGGTCGGATGAAGGTAAGTGGGCAACGTCTAAGCGACCCCCCTACGGCATTTCAGTTTATATATATATACAGGTAGTGGGCTCGCTAGTTATCTGGTCGGCTCAGAGTGAACTAGCGTTACAGCGAATATTCGGGCTCGACGCTGTACTATTAGATAGCTAACCAGTGGTACCCATATTGCCGATCTTTCCGCTTCCACTGCCCACCTTCGTACTAGCCGGTGGATTTCACAGCGAAGGCGACGTGAGTGACGAGTACGATGATGATAGTTGGGAGCTTTAAATTGGCTGGATACGGTTGCACCGGCCGCCCATTCGTAGGTTCGGATAGGTTTCTTGCCACCGCATTGTAACCATAATAAAGCTGGCCAACGACAGGCCCAGGTCATGAAACGGATATTATAGGGACTACTTGTGGCGGCCGGTAGGTGACCGACTTCGGCGTCGGTAGTGGCGGAGACGCTCATAGGAAGGTGACCGTGACCGTCGCCGGCGGTGGGACCCGTGGCGCCGACGGGGACTGGACGAGTCCCGCCGCTGTCGTGTCCGATGTCGCCGCGACGATGATGAGTCCGGTGAGCACCCTTGCCGACGGTGCGTCGTTCGACCAGATTTCTCGTCGTGTTGCCGTCGATGGGGGGATCGCTCAGACCGTACACAACTTGCCTTTCGAGCCATCGACTTGGGTTTCCTGTCCATCCTTGGTTTCGGCGTGAGGTCTTCCGACGGTTCGGCGGGTGGCATCGCTTCAACGGTGGGAAAAGATGAGGGCGCTTCGCCTAGCGCTTCCGCTAGGGCTTGCGCCTCCTGTGCCTTAATCTGGTCGAGCTCGGTCTGGCTACGTTCGGTACGCTCCTTGGAGTACCAAAAGATATCCCGGCCTTGTTGCCATCGACCGGTTGGGGCCTTAATCGAGTTGCCGAGGTAGTTTTCGCGAGCACGTGTCTTCTTGATTTCATCCCAGGAGAACTGGTCTTTACCGCCTCGGTTTCCTGCACGGCAGTCATGGCCGGGTACATAGCGAGGTAGTTGGTTAGTTCCAGCGATGGGCAGGGTGCCGCGATTAAAAATGGTAAGCCTATACCTATTGCCTGGGTTACAACCTACCTCCTCGTGACTGGTGGAACATGGCGAGTCGGTAGGGCGAGTTAATGGAATGGAAGTGGAGGGGCGGAGGGGTATGGTGTTAGGGACTAACCGAAATGGAACTACGTTCTGGTATGCGAATGGAGGAGAGCAGCAGTTTGGTGCGTTTAGTGCCTTGTCCTGGCAGCTCGGCAGCCATTGCTACTTCCACTCCTAGTGCCCTGGCGGGACCGACCACCTACAGCATTGTTCGCCAGGCCAACCGTATGGTCATGCTAAACTGGACTCGCCCGACTGGCAAGTCCACGCTGTACGGCCTCCCTCCCCCTCTCACCCCCCCCCCCACCTCCTTCCGCTGTGACGACATTCAACTTGATAGTGGATCCTACTCCCACTTTGGATCTGCTCACGTGATGAACCTCCAGGTCTTTGTTACCCTGGTGGCTCGAGAGAGCAGAGCGGGGATGGCACTAGTGAGTAATCATCAACAATACTTTGGGTCCCGTTTTTTTAATGGCCCTGTCCTGTCCGACTATGGCTACCCCCTCCTCTTCACCTCACTTTTCCGCGTCTGACAGTCTACGACTTATAGTCCGCCCGGTACCTGATCCGCCATTTATTGTCCCATCCCTAACCTATTGAACTTTTTATCACCCACCATGGCCGACGCTCCGCACGCTACCCAGCCCACCGCCGCCGCGGGCAGCGAAAAGTTGCACAAGGACGAGGTGACCGGCGAGATGATTTCCAAGTCTGAGCTCAAGCGGCGTGAGAAGCAGCGCCGCAAGGAAGCCGAGAAGGCCGCCAAGCCCGCCCCGGCCGCCGCCCCGGCCAAGCCCAAGGCCAATACCTCGGAGGAGGAGGCCGAGGACGACCTGAACCCTAACCAGTACTTCGAAATCCGCACGCGCGCCGTGGAGCGGATGCGTCGTGAGGGCCCCCAGCCGTACCCGCACAAGTTCCACGTGTCCCTGTCACTGCCTGACTTCATCGCCAAGTACGCCCACCTGACGGACGGCGAGCGTTTGGACGATGTGGAGGTGACGGTGTCGGGCCGCGTCCATAACAAGCGTGCCTCTGGGGCCAAGCTCCGCTTCTACGACCTCCACGGGGAGGGTGTGAAGATCCAGATCATGGCCCAGGCCCAGGATGCCGCCGCGGGCGAGGACTTCGCCGCCACCCATGACCGCCTTCGTCGTGGCGACATTGTGGGCGTCCGGGGTGTCCCTGGCAAGTCCAAGCGTGGCGAGCTGTCCATCTTCCCGCGCGAGGTGATCTTACTCTCCCCGTGTCTGCGCATGCTGCCCAAGGCCCACTACGGGTTCAAGGACCAGGAGTCCCGGTACCGCCAGCGTTACCTGGATCTCATCATGAACAACGATGTGCGTCGCAAGTTTATCACGCGGTCGCGTATCATTACCTACGTGCGCAAGTACCTCGACAACCTCAACTTTTTAGAGGTAGAAACCCCCATGATGAATACCGTCGCCGGCGGCGCTACCGCCAAGCCTTTCATCACCCACCACAACGATCTCAAGCTCGACATGTTCATGCGCGTTGCCCCGGAACTCTACCTTAAGATGCTCGTCGTGGGCGGTATGGACCGTGTCTACGAGATTGGCCGCCAGTTCCGTAACGAGGGCATTGACCTCACCCACAACCCGGAGTTCACCACCTGCGAGTTCTACATGGCCTTCGCCGATATGTTCGACCTCATGGACATGACCGAGCAGATGGTATCGGGGATGGTCAAGGCCCTCACCGGGAGCTACGTGGTCACCTACCACCCACAGGGTCAGGAGAGCGGGGCCGAACCCGTCACAATCGATTTCAGCCCGCCGTTCAAGCGCATCAACATGATTGAAGGCCTCGAGGAGCGCCTCAACACCAAGTTCCCGCCGGCCTCCGAGCTGCACACCGACGCCACCAACCGGTACCTCCTGGACCTCTGCGCTAAGCACAACGTGGAATGCTCTGCTCCGCGTACCAACGCCCGGCTCCTGGACAAACTGGTGGGCGAGTTCCTCGAGGTCGAGTGCGTCAACCCGACCTTTATCACCTGCCACCCGCAGATGATGTCCCCGCTGGCCAAGTGGCACCGTTCCGCCCCTGGTCTGTGCGAACGCTTTGAGTTGTTCGTGGCCACCAAGGAGGTCTGTAACGCCTACACCGAATTGAACGACCCGCTCGTCCAGCGCGAACGGTTTGCCCAGCAGGCCCGTGATAAGGCGGCCGGTGACGACGAGGCCCAGATGGTGGACGAAGGCTTCTGCACCGCCCTCGAGTACGGTCTACCCCCGACCGGCGGTTGGGGTATGGGTATTGACCGTCTCACCATGTTCCTCACCGACTCCAATAACATTAAGGAGGTCATTCTATTCCCGGCCATGAAGCCCGAGGAAGATACCAGCACCGTGCTGGCCGCCCCGGCTGTCGAGCACCCCTAGAATGGTTCGACGCCAACGAGGGAGGTGTGTGTGTGAACGAGAGAGGCCTGGTATCGCCGCCGTTTACACCAATCTTTGGTTATAGCGTTGCGCCAACGTGACCGACACACTGTCCATCACAAAATGCAGTATATTTTTCTGAGATTAAACAAGTAGCTTTCATTGAACACTCGAAGTCGTGACACGGCCACCTCTCGTTGACCTTAGAGCGCCCGCTTATAAATACAGATTCCGGCTGTATGAGTCCGGTTGTTGCTAATGGCACAAGGCCATGACGAGCTTGCTTGACGCTGGTTTAATAAAAAGGGATATTGTAACCGAGATGCCCCCCCCAAAAAAGCTTCCCAGTTCGAGAAAGCCGCCTCCGTCAATAAGCTGTCTTCTCGATAGAATATCCTCAAACTTCCATCACAGTTGATTCCCATCCTTTGGTAAAATAGGAAGGTGGCGACCTTCCGACTTCAGAAGCGAACTCGATTCGATTTTTAGATCTACCTCCTCAAGGAGAACATATCCCTGAAAACCAAGCGCCTCAAGCTACACCAAACGGTTTCGAGTCATCACTCGAACCACATCTATATAAAGGCGACGAATCGCCCACAACTGTAGAACCCGTTAAGTGTGCAAAAAAGCTGTTCTTTAATTCTACTCGGCCTGCTCGCCATGCGACCCTCTCTCGGGTCTTTCCTTCTAGTTGCTCCTCTTCTCGCGCTGCTCACCCCCTCTCAAAATACCATCATTTAATTAAAAGGTTGGAATCCCAATTCCACATTGTCTATGAGACCGTAGAGCTTATCTTAACGACGGCGGTTGACGGCGACCACGTTTTCTGTACCACGACGTGGTCGTTTCAAGAGTCGTAAGCCAGAATGGGCCGCAGCCACTTCTCGACCGTCTCTACCGCCACACCCTTTCGCTGGGCATAATCATCGACCTGATCCCGGTCGATCTTACCGACGGCAAAGTATTTGGCGTGGGGGTTGGCAAAGTAAAGGCCGCTCACGCTAGCGGCGGGGGTCATGGCCAGTGATTCGGTCAGCTCGATTCCGGTGGCTTCGGTGATATCGCCCAAGTCCCACATGGTGGTTTTCTCGGTATGGTCGGGCTGACTGGGGTACCCCGGGGCGGGCCGGATACCCTGGTACTTGACGGACAGGAGGTCGGCAGTATCCAGATTGTGCTCGCGGGCGTCGTGGGCGGCGTACCCCCAGTGCTCGAGACGGACCTGGCGGTGAAGGTACTCGGCGAACGCTTCCGCGAGGCGGTCGGCGAGGGCCTTGATCATGATGGAATTGTAGTCATCATGGTCGGCTTGGTACCGTGCGCTGAGCTCTTCACAACCGAACCCGGCGCTGACGGCGAACATGCCTAGGTAGTCGGCGATTCCGGTGTCCCGAGGGGCCACAAAGTCCGAGAGGCAATAGTAGGGTTCGGAAGACTCCTTGTCCTTCTCAGCCTGCTGGCGGAGTCCGTGAAACGTGGCGCGGACAGTGGTGCGATCGGAGTCGTCTTCGTAAATGACAATATCGTCGCCGACACTGTTGGCCGGGTAGAAGCCAATGATTCCGGAGGCGGTGAGGCTACCGTCGGCCAGGATGGTCTGGAGCATGGTCTGGGCCTCGTCGTAGAGCTTCCGGGCCTCGGCGCCCACGGTCTCATCATTGAAGATTTTGGGGTAACCACGGTTCGGGTACTTGCCGCGCAGTTGCCACACCTGAAAGAAGGGATTCCAGTCGATGTAATCCAAGACCTGGCGCAGATCAAAGTTGCGGAAGGTGCGGGTGCCTAGGAAGCTGGGACGGACCGGCGCCGGTTGGGCAGACCAGTTGACCGGGTCGGCCCGGGCGCGGGCCGCGGCGAGCGAGAGATAGCGGCGACCCTTCAGGGAGTCGTAATGATCCTCGCGCAATTCCTCGTACTCCTCAGCAACGTCTTCCATGAAGTCCGGGCGCACGTTGTCGTCCAGCAGGCTCGAGACCACCACCACGCTGCGCGAAGCGTCTAGGACATGTACAGCGGGCGATTCGTAGCGCGGCGCAATCTTGACGGCCGTGTGGGTTTTGGACGTCGTAGCCCCGCCTACTAGCAAGGGAATCTTGAGTCCGTGGCGCTGCATCTCGCGGGCCACGTGGATCATCTCATCGAGCGACGGCGTGATGAGCCCCGACAGGCCCACCACGTCGGCGCGCTCGCGGATGGCTGCCTCAATGATTTTCTCGCAAGGCGTCATGACCCCTAGGTCGACGACGCGGTAATTGTTGCAACCGAGCACCACGCCCACAATATTCTTGCCGATATCGTGCACGTCACCCTTCACGGTGGCCAGCACGATGGTGCCGCTGTACATATCGTCCGAGTCCTCGGCACCCGACAGCTTGAGACGTTCCAGGCGCTCAATCTCCATGAACGGGATAAGGTGGGCCACGGCCTTCTTCATGACGCGGGCACTCTTGATGACCTGTGGCAGAAACATCTTTCCCGACCCGAAAAGGTTACCAACCACACTCATACCGTCCATCAGGGGGCCCTCGATCACGTTAAGCGGACGAGGGTAGGCGGCAGTGTCCAGGCGGGCCTCCTCGGTGTCCTCCACGATGTATTTGGTGAGACCCTTGACCAGGGCATGGCTCAGGCGCTTGGCCACGGGCCAGGCCCGCCACTCTTCCGACTCCTCAACCTTCCCCGCGGCGTTCCCGTGGGTCTCGGCGTACTTGAGCAGCTTTTCAGTGGCGTCCGGGTCGCGGTTGTGCACGGCGTCCTCGCAGATGGCCAGTAGGTCCTTGGGTACCTCGTCGTAGATGGTGAGGAACCCGGCGTTGACGATACCCATGTCCATACCGGCGCGGATGGCGTGGTACAAGAACACGCTGTGCATGGCCTGTCGGATGGTCTCTTTGCCGCGGAAGGAGAAGGATATGTTGGAGACGCCACCGCTCACCTTGGCGCCCGGTAGCGTGCGCTTGATCGCGGCCGTGGCCTCGATAAACTCCACAGCATAGGGGTTATGCTCCTCCAGTCCGGTGCAGATGGTCAAGATGTTTGGGTCGAACACGATGTCCTGCGGGTTGAATCCCACCCGGTCCACCAGGAGGTGGTAGGACCGCGTACAAATTTCGATCTTCCGTTCGGCGCTTGTGGCCTGGCCCTCCTCGTCGAACGCCATCACGATCACGGCGGCGCCGTAGCGGCGGATCAGAGACGCGCGCTGCAGGAATTCGGCCTCGCCTTCCTTCAGACTAATGCTGTTGACGATACACTTGCCCTGGCAGCATTTGAGACCTGCCTCGATAACCGCAAAGTTGGACGAGTCGATCATGAGTGGGACCTGACTCCCCAGGGAACCGGGGGTAGAAAGTCGAAAAAGGTAGTCGGTACATTGCGTTAGTGGAAGGCATGTGTTGGTTTAGTGATCAAAGTTCCGCTGTGGTCACCAATTGATAGACTATTACCACTAATGACCCCGGTATACTCAAGGTGCAGAGAAGACGAGAAGGTAAGGCCGAGACATCGCCAAGTCATGCCCCAGTCAGCCAGGGGACTTACCTTGGACACGTCGGGCTCAGTGGAAATCAGGTTCAGGAACCGGGCCATGGCCGCTTCGCCGTCGAGCATGCCTTCGTCCATATTAACGTCGACGATCTGGGCGCCGCTCTCGACCTGGGCGCGGGCGATGGCCAGGGCCTCCTCGTACTCATCATTCAGGATGTGGCGTGCAAACTTGCGGGACCCGGAAACGTTACACCGTTCGCCGACGTTAATAAAGTTGGATGTCTCGGCGTCGTACACCAGGGGCTCCAAACCGGACAGCAGCATCTTGGTACGACCGATGTCGGCGGGTGGAACACGGGGGGCAAAGTCCTTGCAGGTCTCGGCGATGGCACGAATATGGTCGGGTGTGGTACCGCAGCACCCGCCGATAATGTTGACGAGCCCGTCACGGGCGAATTCGGCAACCTGGCTGGCCATCTGCTCGGGGCTCTCGTCGTACTCGCCAAAGGTGTTGGGAAGACCGGCGTTAGGGTAGCAAATCACGTATTGCGAGGTGAAACTGGCGATATTTTGAACGAAAGGCCGCATCTGAGCGGCACCGAGGGCGCAGTTGAGGCCGATAGCGGTCGGGTGGGCGTGCGATACGGAGATCACGAAGGCCTCGCCGGTTTGGCCGGACAGAGTTCGGCCACTCTGGTCCACAATGGTCCCGGACACAAGGATGGGTACGCGGCTGTAGGTTCCCTGGTCAAACAGGGTCTCGACGGCGAACAGGGCCGCCTTGGCGTTCAAGGTATCAAAGATGGTCTCCACCAGAATGATGTCCGTGCCGCCATCGAGTAGCCCCCTCACTTGTTCGGTGTAGGCTGTAACCAGCTCGTCGAACGTGACATTACGGAAGGACGGGTTTTCGACAGAGGGCGAGATGGATGCCGTGCGGTTCGTAGGGCCCAGAGCGCCACACACGTAGCGCGGGCGGTTGGGCGTCTCGGCAGTCACGGTTTCGCAGGCGCGCTTGGCTAAGACGGCCGCCTCGTAGTTGAGCTCGTAGGCCAGGTCCTCCATGGCGTAGTCAGCCTGGGCAATCGACGTCGATGAGAAAGTGTTGGTCTCGATGAGGTCGGACCCAGCCCGCAGATAGTTAAGGTGGATCTGGTAGACGGCCTCAGGCTGGGTCAGTACCAACAGGTCGTTGTTTCCCTTCACGTCCTTCGAGTGGCTGACGAACCGGTCCCCACGAAAGGCTGCCTCATCAAACCGGAGGTCCTGGATTTGTGTGCCCATGGCGCCGTCCAGGAACAGAATGCGCTCCTTGAGTGCCTTAGCTAGGTACTCCGTGGCCGGTGGCCGGCTCACAGTGGGCTTCGCAGTGGTCATGGCGCTGGTTAATGAAAGGAGGGCGGCTAGACTTGGGTATTGTGGTAAGCGATGCGGGGGGGGGCTATGCAATACGGTAAATAGAAAGAGGGGCCTAAATTGCTAGCGGTGACAGTACGTGGGTGGTACGCAGCAACAAGAGATAAAGAGACCGGTACTCTAAAAAACAAAGGTACTTGAAGAATGTGGGACGCGACAGGAGGAGAGTAGCAGTGGTGTGGCCTGCGCTGCTTTTTGAGAGGCACGCCCTTATGGGACCTAACGCTACCGCCAGTTTGGTAGGCCAGGCCAATGTGTTGGTGAGAGTATAAGTGTGGGCATCTCCCCGCCTGCACAATCACGCCCAGGCCCTGGGGAGCTGAGCTGACGTGGAGTGCAGACTCTTAATCACCTTACAGCCACCGACTGGTGACTCAACAACACCTGTCTTATCTCCCCTACGCCCACACGTCCCTAAGCAGGCACTTGCAGCACCTAATGCATTGTATGCTGGCCTGCTTTTCGGTGGCTGCCATTCATCAACCCCTCACACCTCCCAAAGGCTCAATACCAGTGGTGGAAGACCGATGGTGTGAAGTTAGCGCAGACGCGTACGTCTTCCGGCTACAAGCTCCAGTGGCGACGGACTCGGCGCGTTCCCTCTTCTTGTCTTCTTCACGAAACCTGTACCGTTGAATGACGAGTCGCCTGGTTACGGTAAGTGAAGTTGTAGAGCCTGCCAAGTTGCTGCATTACCCCCGCTTGCCCCGAATCAAATATTTGGTATCATACCTTCGTTGCCATCTCGCCCACGTTCACTCACCGTTCAATAAAGTGACAGGGTTTCATTGCGTCTGCCCCTCCTCAGAGTACTGTTTCGCTTACCAAGGGTAGGGTTGGTAAAGAGAGGTCAACCCTAACTGGTACAATTCGACTATGCTTCGAAAGGGGGGTGGGGTTTGGCTAATCCACCTTATTACTAAACCCACCATGGGTTGGCATAACGCTAAAGTGGTGAGTTGTAAGGGTAAGGAAACGGGATAAGGGAAAAGTGAAGCTACAAGGAGGTAGCTAAGTTCTACGCAAACAATACGAGGGGAAAGTGTAAAGGATACAACAAAGGGAGGGAGAACCTCAGTAAGGCTGGAGGCCTCCAAAGTTATTAACGTTTTTTTGGGAGGTTTCAGGTTTTGTGGCTACGGTGGAAAAAGGAGCACGGCTAACTAGTGGTGGTACCAATTGGCCAGGGACTAGGACCAAGGACCAAAGGGAAAACAAATCTGAGAATAATAGGGTAAAAGGGAAATGGACAGCCATTGAGGGATAAAGGGACACGCAGGCAATGGCGTAAGTGGTGAAGATGAAGGAATACATGGCAACAAACAAATCAGAAACAAAATAATTGGTAAGGTAATAAACAGTAAAATGAGTAAAGGAGCCAATATAAATGACACAACGAGTAAAGGAACCACAACTGAAATAAAGGGAATACAGGTCCCAGTCAACTACAGAAAAAGGCTGGAGAATTCCTGGTTCTCATTTTGGTATTGTTTGTATGGCAACTGGAAAGGGGTAACTACCTCCATGGGAAAGGACTTCCACCTTCTACAATGACCACGAAGGTGGCTGTACATTTGGAGGACATGCAGGAAATCCACAAACCTGACATGAACACACCTACTGGATCTAAACTTGATCCCAACCTAGCCTATCCTCTGGGCAATGAATAGTTGTGAGGTTGACCAGCATAACTTACTTAAACTCTGGCAACTCTTGACCTAAGGAGTCAAATCTGTGCTTGATATTAATAAGCAATTCATTCCATAGTATACCCCTACTCATCTGTTACACTGTGGCACCATCTAATAGCCACTCAGGTTTTCAGATTGCAAGATATTACATTTGATGTGTCAATCCTCTAGCAGGCACATCTACATGTCTTCATAATATTGTGGATGTCCAAATGACAACTGTTGAACCACTGGAATCCAGGCTAACAGTTACCTTCCCCGCCTTCATTTTTGCCCACCAATTAGTAATCTGAATTCCATCTATTACCACTTATAGTCTAATTCCATCAACACCTGGTCACTATATAATGGTGCCATAGTTGGCATCTTTGCAACAATAGCCACTCACCTTTTGTTACTGTGTTGATATTAGGCCCAAGTCTAATACCATAACCAAAAGGCCATTCTACTATCACAGAATTTGTGGTTCTGAAATATTAGACTTGGACTTTACCCTGGGATGATCTAATGTGGTGGTTCCCAATCACCACAGTTACTATTTCTACCTTAAACTTACGTTACCTTCTTTATTAAAAGACCACTAAAACGAACCCAGACTTGAAAACCGTTAGATCACTCCCTAGCAAGCTACCTAACAATAAAATTGTCACACTATTACTGATGACCTGAGTCAGGGTCCCGGAACACTATATTTGCCCATCCAGTTGCTAGCCTTCGTGCACCTTCTGAGGAAACCAATGTTAGAATGACATACAGTGCCGATGCTACATTTGGAAGATCAGGGGCAAACCGCCTCATCAAGATATCCAATGATGCTGGTGCAGTATGAGAATGCTCACTGGCCATTGCTATAAGGCCCGACAGGGCCACTGAGCTGGGTACTTGGCCAGGGATGGCTGGTACATAACCATAGTCAACAAAGACCTTCTGGTTAATATGCCCCACAATGTCTGCAGCATTGGGGGCAGCATAGTATGCCAGCGCGCTCAATGCCACTAGTCCATCAGGACAAGCAGCATTGGGCCCAGAACTGGGAGGTCCCAGAGCTAGGTGTGCTGGTCGGCGGGAGTATGGTGTGGGCCGCCGGCCAGCAGGTGGCGGTCCTTGGCCCAAATTGGGGGGCTCAGTGGTGGAGTCAGCACTTGAAACTAACGGGGGGATGAGGTCTGGTGCAGTGCACCAGAGTGTGAGTCAAAGATAAACTGGCCCTGGGAGGCCGTGCGCGTGCGTCGTCAAGCCATATTGGAAAAATATGAAAAGGTGAAGAATAGGGAGGTTATGAGATTAGGCTGTGTTATATACCCTGGGGCTTTGAACCTACTTTGCCGCCATTAACTTGAGGCTTAGTTTCTACTTGATTTTTCTTACCGTATTGAAGGCAGAGGCCAAAACCAGTTGGCGGCACTTGATGCCTGCCTTCTCATCATCTGACTGGCTACCAGGAAGCATTCTGTGGAGGAAGGAAATTGGGATTATGTGGGAGGATAAAAGCCAGGCAATCAAAAGGTTAATGTTCAATCTAATAT